>LR736908.1:693465-834910 GCA_902654985.2 Oryctes borbonicus
TATATATATATATATATATATATATATATATATATATATATATATAAATCAAGTTTATTTTAAAATTTTAGACTTCGGCCCGTCATGGAATAAATTCTTTAAAAATTTCCCGATCCTTATTAATTAAGTGGGAACGCTTCCGTTCCCCGCATGAAAGCTGCAATACTCCCATCAGTTCTTCAAATTCTCATACAATGTGTTAATAATTGTGGTACATCTACTGCTTTTATAATAAATAGAAATTGAAATAAGATAAATACACACACATACATATATTCACATAGTATCAATTAAAAGTGGGCACACTAACTACTTTTAGGCTAGAACTAACCTGTAGACGCGTAGTTTACACCAAATGAAATTAATCATCCATACAAAAAATTAGAAGATGCACCAGTAGAAATCTCGCTGCCCACCTGATACAATTCACAAAATAAAAAAAGGAGTCTCTTACAATTTTGAATATAAAAATATTGTTATCCTAAACATATAATATTTCCATTCCAAATATATATTTTATTTAGTGCTAATATACATTTCTTAATAAATATCTTTTCCCTCAGCGTATTTGTCTTTTTTATATATGGTAATATACCTCACCGCACCGCTTAGCTTAACTAAATCATTGCTTTTAGCGAATAGAAGTATTAAATTTAAAATGCCATTCGTCTGGACTTTTTGTAAATCTCTGGGTCTCTCCACAGCTAGGCCAAATGGCGAAATATATAGGGTCGAAATGCGTAAAATGCAAATTAAATCCAAGAAATCCAAGTGAAAAAAATAATAAAATGTAGTGGTTGTTGTGGTTGTTGTGGAAATTACATACACCATATGTGTAGTGTATTTAAACCGGGTGAACTAAAATTTATTGAAGCTCAGGTTAAAAACACTAAGTGTGTTATCACGTGTACGCATCTAAATAATAAATTAAATTTATAAATGAATACCAAACCGGTGCTGGTGAGGTAAAGTCGAATATAAATAAAGTGCAACATAAAACAACACAGGAGAAGGAGTAGGCGTCTGATACAGAAAAACAGTCAGTAAGCAAAACGTTAGTGGACAGCGGAAAGGATAACATATAACAATAATACTATTGTCAAGCCATTCAGTGAGTCTTCACTGCTTGCAACATATCATAAAGTAAAAAGCTACTTTCTCACATATTAATTAGAATATTAAAGCGTTCGATATAAATTGGGTGAAATCTTAATATTTATTGATAACATGGGTATTCATGCATTCGCTTTAACTGAGCATTGGTTAAAACAAAACAAAAAAAACATATTTTGGGCTTTAAATTAACTGCTTGCTATTCTAAAGTACTAGTATGAAGAATCTTACATATTTATTAAAGATGACATCCAATATGAAGAGCTTCATTCCTTGCAACAAATACCCAAACAATTTATACGTGAATGCAGTGCTGTAAAATTAAGAAAATTAAATATAATTTTAGCTAATATATATAGACCACCAGCGGGTAACAGTGCAGAATTCTTTGTATGTCTAGAGCAACTACTAGCAAATGGACAAGTCTTATTAGTGAAGATTTTGACATCGAACTCAACAAAGGAGACAGACAGGTCAAGAAACCCACGATAAGTTCATAAATGAACCAACAAGAATAACTAAAAGACCACAATAGACAATGTTTTTGTAAATGTTATATATCTTTATATATATCTAAATACATATGCATTTCTGAGCTAAAATTTTTGTATATTTGTGACCACATAGTTACTTTAGTTTTAGTACTAAGCCGTGGTAGTCTCAAGTGTCAAGTAACTATAGGCATATACAAGAGAAAGAACAGAATTGTTAAGCATCATTATAGTAAAATTAGTTATAATACTTTTATTGCTACATTATTAATAGTTAGATAGATAAAATATTCAAAACATGTAACTGGAATTACATTTAATGAAAACACAGCATCTACTTTACTGGAAATGCCTCTTTATAAATCGTAAGCTAAAACGGGGGTACCTACATGTAAAACCTAAATGATACCTGCAAATCCGCAAATAACCGAAGTGTGGAAGAAAGTATAGACACATCGTCGCAAAGAGAAGACGTGTATATATAATTTTGTCACTGTACACCATGTAGATCTACATTCAAAAGTTCAAGCACCTTAACTTTAAAGTAATTATGTATCTTCGAAATAGTTTGTTATAAAGTGCGAGATAATGTGTATATAGGGTGATTTTATTGTGCATAGTGAAAAACGTGAATACGACACTACACAAAAGAATATGTTGTGTCCTCCTCATGAGGTGGATGAGGGGTTACCAGAATAAGCTTTTAAATACGTTGCCCGATGTTATTAAGTCATCAAACAATGTACGAGAAAAATTCGTTAAACCTTCTTAGTAAGTAATATAATACGTAATTCGCTTCCTCAAGAACTGAATTACATCACCGAAACTCTCGCCGCCACATGAACCCTTCTCCGTCAACTCGCCTTATCTAATCCTAACTGTCGTAAGCAAGCATATCTATCCTACATTCAAGGTGTCACCATCAACACCATCAGCAAGATCCTCTTCAGGAGCAACACAAAAACCCTCCTCGAACCCAATTGCAAACTTTCAGACTATCCTTCCATCAAAAACCGCAATCATCTGGAACCCCCTTGTGTCTACCAGATCCTATGTACGTGCGGTAGCGTGCACAAACGTTGTACGCGGTTGTTGTGTGTAGCCGGATCTGTGCTAGCTAAACGTAGAGAGAAAACTAGCCACCAAATTCAATTTATAGAAATCTTTAAACATCCCGACAATTCAAATCGCGACGATGGCTAGCCCTTACATCATACCTGGAAACCTCATCTGATTGAACCTTCTAGCAACCGCCACGATTCATTATTCCGTAACTTATCCACTCCATTGACCCGTAACAAACTCTATAAAAAGCTCTCCGGAGCGAATAATCCGCAGTGAGTGTGCAGTACAGCCCTGAAGATGTCCCATAAATGAAGACGAAAGACGGAAGATTTTATATTTAGGGATTGAAAATATATGAAAATTGGACTTATAACATACAGGTGGTTTTTAAAAATTGACTGCTTATGAAACATTACTCAAATGGTCAATATCAGTTTTAAAGTTCAATGTGTCTGTTGTGATGTAGATGTGAAACATCTCCAGAAAAAGACGACTTTCATAATTGTTTAATACTTTCTATAATTATTTGATCTCATTTACTCCATCCTTAATCGGTCGACCCCAAATATTATCTGTTACTTTATTTGAACGTACAAATTACAACATTTGAATTTGTTAATACTAATAGGTTTTGATAATTTGTTAGATAATGTTATTTCCCGGCTCCTTTTTTAATTGGCTTTATTTATAAATATGTAGATGATATAATTTGTGCTGTCCCAAATGACATGATAGATTTTGCATTAACCTCTTTTAATACATATAATCCTCATCTTCAGTTCACGGTGGAAATGGAAACAAACAATAGCATCCTATATTTAAACCCCCTATTTTTAGACACTAGAGTCATAAGATCTGTTAATAACAAAATAATTTTAAACTGGTATCAAAAATCAACGGCATTGGGCAGATTCATCAATTATCATTCAAACCATCCAAAAACTAAAAGCCAAATAGAGTGATAGCAATGAAAAATAATAATAATTTAATTAAACTATTTGGTATTTTCGCCAATAATGGTTACCCAAAGCCCTTGTTTAATAAATTAGTTTACAATTTAAGCTTCTTTGCTGGACTGAGGATGGAGTAAATGAGATCTTATTGTATAATACAGTGATTTTAAAGTAAAATTAGTGAAACTTTAGAAATGTCCATCCATGCACGACGATTTAGTATCAAACCAAAGTAAATCTTCAAAGATTATTGATGACTCAGGCCGGCAAATTAAAATATAAAAACTTCGTATGTAGGACAATCTGTAGTTCTGATGAAAGTAAAATTTCAAAAGTTTCAAACTAAAATTAGTGGAACTTTAGAATTGTCCGTTGTCAGAAAATTCACGCACAACAATGTCGTACCAGGCCAAAGTAAAACTTGTTGGCGATTCAGCATGCAAAGTAAAATATGAAAACATAGTCTGTATTACGATTTGCAGTTCTGATGAAAGAAAATTCAATATAATGGAGACAATCTTTTGCAAACATGTGAATACAGTAATTGCAAGTGAATAATTTATCATTTGCTTAATGTTGCACTGTACCATTTGGGGTTTTAATTGTGTGGATATGCAACAGCAAACGAAAATCAAGTTCATTATAAACACATTTTTCTGTTGCCGAAAATTAAATGGTATTCCATAGATACAGAATTGTAGTTTATTTGTAAGATTTATTACAGTCAACGTGCTATGGCGCCTAAATTAAAGTTTTCGCTGCGAAGGTATACAACAGTAAACATTATAAAATGTGTTACTACGATATAGAGTTTCCATATATTCTTTATTTTTTCCTGCTTGTATTTTTTATTCGATATGTAATCATTTATTTTCATAAATTATTGAAATTATATTACGTATTATATTGTTGGGATGTTTAAGATTTCTATAGATTCACGGATTTTTCTACTAAAATAGTGAGGGTTATGAGATATGATGCGAGTTAAAATGGATTGGTGGCCAGTTTCCAATCTATGCTCAGCCAGCATGAACCTGATTGCACGCAGCGACTCAATAACATGAATGCTGATCGATTCCTTTCATTCGCTCATCTATATACTACCGCATGAACATACAATCTGGTAGATACCAGGTACTTCCGGGTGATTGCCGTCTTTGATGGAAAAGTTCGAAATTAGGCTTGAATATGTTTTTTATGTTGTTCTTGAAGAGGATCTTGGTGATGCTATCGGTGGCATTTTGAAGGGTTGATGCTTTTGATCGCTGCGACTGACGGCAACACATTTGCATGGAGTGTGTTCTACCGGCTACAGATCCTCTTGGCGTAGACGACAGATTTGATCTTTAGATTTTCCTAATTTAAATAAATGATATTTTAGGTTTGCATGACCTGTCAGAAATCTTACAAGTAACCCTTTGCTGAACGATAGCATGATTTTGGCTATCTTTGGCGAGCGCTTTATAAGTGCTTTCGCCTGCTTTTGTCTTGAAACACTTTGCCATTCGAGGCCCTCCCATATCTCCGTTACTTGTTTTATGCGGCTCTTTTAGAGATCACAAAAGGGGTTAGGACCTTCAATTGTATGTGTATCTCCCGGGCTTTCAATTTAACATCTAGAATTGTTTATATCTTGATAAAGACCAAAGTTATTGTCGAAACGTAGGATGTTGAACTAAAGAAATATTTAGACCGAAACTGTTCAAAGACAGGCTTGCTGTTTGCAGAATAGATATTTAAAGTCAAATTAAAGATTGCGATTTATTGTGTGACGAAAGATGTTTTAAAATTGCGTACTTCTCGTCAAAAAGTCACACATCGCCACTGCAAAAAGTAACACGCTAAGAGGGGAGAAAAATATAGGAAATCAGGCGGAGTTCAAGCTACTATCGAGGTGGCATCTACTCTTCCACTTAAATTAATCTAAACCAATTTCATCAAATACTAAATCATCTGACATATCTTACAGCCAGATCATTGTTCAGTGAGATGAAAATTAAGGTATTTCTTTTAGAAGACCGAAGCGGATGTGCACTCCTTTATGTTATTAGGAACAGAATTATAAGATTAAAGATAATTTGATAAGCTATTTAAAAAAAAAATTAAGTGTATGTATTGCTGGAGTTAAAGTACGCTTGAATTGAAAGTTAATATTGTGCACATCTGTTCTGAACTTAATTTTGTTGTAAAGGTATGTTGGTGGGTGGCGATAACGTAATGGAGCAATGTAGATGAATGCAGAAGTCTTCTATTTTTCATGTTCTACCACTTTAATTTATGGTAGATATGAAGTCTGCGCATAATGCCAAAGATTAGACGAAGGCAAGAATTTTAAACTTTTTGAATTTTAAAAGTATTGATGACCGAAATTGCAGTGTTGTATAAGATACCACAAAAATTTAAATTGGAGAAAACGAAAGCCTTATCTAGTAGCTGTTTTACTTTTTTGTGAACACAAGTATTAATATATTTATTAAAATTCATTTGGCCATCAAGTATGACACCAAAATTCCTCACGCTAGATTTTAAAAGGATCTGGATATTGTCCAGCGTTAACCTGATTGTATTTGGAAATTCCACATTAGTTCTGGGTCCAAATAAAATTAAATCGGTTTTTGATATACCTAAAGACAGGGCACATAAACAAAATGTTAATTTATTTGTTGACAAGCATGTACTGTATCTTTGTAAAAAAGAATACGGTATGCTGAGCTACGCCGCTATTAAAGGGAAGAAAATATAACATACTGCCATTTATTCCGACACGTCCGCTTCTATTAGACAGGTAATATAGTAAGAGCTCTCTAGCTCTAGGACCTCAACCTGCATAATGCAACACAACTGATATCATATTATGTAAGTGTATCAAATGCTTTGGAGTAATTGAGACTAATAGTCAATTTCCCTTCGTCACAACTACTAATGGTGTCGTCTACAAAATTTAATAATGCTGTATTATAGCTGAGATGTTTTCTAAATCTAGATTGGACGTTGGGTAATATGTTGTTCGACATTATATTGCTTGTTAATTGGCAAAAATCCGAATTTGAACATACTTTTATGCTCTGCGGTATTTGTCATGGACCGAAAATCGGCGTAGTTGTTGGACCGATGAGCGGGCCAAGATGACAAACGTAATGGATCGGGCCCAAATAAATCTCAACATTCCCGCTTCTAATGAAAACTTTTCCTACTTTAAGGTTGGTTTAATGAATTAATAAATCAGTGGTTTGCCTTTAGAATACAAACCAATGTATCAGATATTGCTATGTATCGCGGATAACAAACTAAATACAGAAGCATTCGAACACTTGCACTTAACAACTCATAAATTAATTGTGTACTTTTCACGATAACAATTCTAAGTATTCTACGAATACACAATTTTATGAGTGCGGTTTCACAAAGTAAATCATTTCAGTCTCAAAATACCGAGCAATTTACCTAACTCAGTTTCAGCACTAGTACAATGCATGATGATTTCTTTCCAATCACTTCATATGTCTTCTTTCGTTAAATTCTAAGTAAAATAGGATTTTGGGCTTAAATACGAAATGGTTTACCGTTTTTATTATTTTAAGTATTTGAATATTTGATTTTATTGCTTTATATTAAGTGGATCACTTGAAACATCTACCCTTTGTATTTGTTAATCTAACGATTTAATTCACAAAGCGAGCTAAAACCATTATCTTCGCAGAGGTTAGGAAATTGCCGAGTCCTAAACAATCATTAGTTTTAGTAGGCGCATGTATGCTGGCCGTGTAACAATTACTTCGTGCCCACACAACTACGCCGACATTTAAAATATTTATCAGGGGTCCGTTAAATGAGACCGACCAGAACCATTTTTACATATTCACAAACGTATCTGCGTGCGACCTTAATCTTTTGTATCCTACCTTATATTCTCACGGGGTGGTTGCACTGCTCCTAACGACAACTTTAAAAATTGGCTTTATATTGATCCAAATACATTTTTCTAACGCTTTAGATTTCTATCACGATCGAAGTGGGGAATGTTGTAACCAGTCTTTGCTTTTAGTCCTTATGTTTACTTTTGATGTAGGAAAATTGCTTCTTTAAAAAAAAAATCTAATATCTTAATAACGTATATTTATTTCACTGTTAAAGCATACTTAACACAATGTCACCAATAAAGCAAGTAAACCATTTTTTTAAGTTTTCTTCGTCGATAATAAGGTAGGATACTAAATTATTTAGCAAAGGTTACTTTATTTGTAAATTAAAGTAATACGAATATTATAAACGGGAAAGAAGACCGAACACGTTCCTGAATACTTTACAAAAAAAGTTTTCAAATAAAAACTATTCGAGGACAAGCTCACATGATATAGAATTATATTTAAATATAGTGTACGTTTAGTTTCCGCAGCACACGATGCAAGTCTGATTTCTTAATTGAAACACCTGTATATTAGGTGAAGTGTCTGTATTTACCTATATTACTTGTTCTGTATAGTACACAATACGTTATTGTTAATTACTTTCTATTTTAAATTCAAAAGCTCACACAATTTAATAATTCTTAGTAGGTCACTACAGATTCCGTCAGATTCCGTCAAATTCCATCAGATTCCGTTAGATTCCATCAGATTCCGCGAGATTCTGTCAAATTCCATCAGATTCCGTCAGATCCTATTAGATTCCGTCAGATTCCGTTAGACTCCATCATTGAAATAATTTTAGATCATTATGCTATCTGGTTAATAGTCAAGTTCTATGTGCTGTGATTATTGAGGACTTTACATGCATTTTCTGATGTTTCATAGATGGCTTAAGGCACATGCATATACATAAAATCAGTATCTAACAACAGCGTAATGATAAAATCACTTTATGTAAAGTCTAAAATTGCACATTAAGGGGTTAGCTATTAGAAAAGTTAGAGTTATGTGCAACACCGTAATACAATCCAATAACTTGCGCGAAATTTCTCGGAAACTAACACTGCCTTCATATAGCCCATTAATCCGGCCATGTTCGAAGGGCGTTAATTTCTCGTCTGCTAAGCATCACTCACGATTGCTTGAAATGTACAGCGCGCATTTCACTCATTTCTATACATTTGTGTTCCTGTAAAAACATGTGCGGAACAACTGGCTCTTTTATGCTGGAAAAAACTAGACCAATAACAATCGCTTAAGTTGACCTACAGAAATACATTTACAAAGTTTTAACGAAATTTTCCAACAATTCCAACAAGGGGTGGTGCAATTTTGATTGCACTCAGTATACTTATTATTGGTGTGATTTAACAATAACCTTAAGCTGGCTACACCATGGCACCATCTAACTTCAAGATCCTCGTTAAATACCGAGTTTCAAAAATACAAGATATTTCAGATATTAAAAATGTCTTTACATTATGTCCAAGCATAATTGATTTTAATTAAATTAAAGGAATCGCTGTGGTGAACAGGACCGTGTCGGTTACACTCAACAAAGGACAAGTGGCAAGTGGACAATTGAACCATTTGATAAAGATTATGAAGATCTGCCAGAAGTTAGGAATACGTTAGTAACGTCGCAGTCAATTAATTCAACTTCTGGCATTCTTCCATTTTATTACACATCATCTTTAATTAAATTGAAAAGAATAATTGCACGATGTATGATATTCATCAACAAGTGCAAGCGAGTTAACAGAAACCATCAGTTTTTTGAAAGTCACAGGCAATGAATGTATTAGTTAAATTAACACAGGTAGACTAAAAACTCAAACTTTAACTACAACAAAAAAAATCTGTTTCTTATTTCCGGAAAACATATTTCAGCTAGATTGATTTTGAAATATGAACACATAAGTTTTCTTCATGCTAGTCGGCAACATACTCAGTCATCTCTCCATAAATGTACAACGTGCTTTAAGATGAAATCTGTAACTATAAAACAAACAATAGGTAGTCTGCCAAAACATGGAACATCAGACTCTAACTGATATCGCAGTACGTTTCAAGCAACCTGCACCTTATAAAGAATTAACCGGAACCTCGGAACCTGGCCGGCTTATTGGGCTGCATGAAGGTGTGTTAGTTTTCGGGAAATTGCGCGTTGACTTAATCGTAATCACTCAACTGTGTTACCGCGTTAGAATCTGTAGATTGCAGTCGCACTCATAACTACCACCTCCCAAAAAGATTTTCTTTTGAAGCGCTTGGTTGTGCAACACCCGTTTCAGTCGGTAACATTTTTGGCGGAACGCTGTCAGTCGTAGTACATCATTACGGAGAGTTTACGAACGAATATTGCATATGGGGCTCTGTAGCTATCGGCCTTTATTGCAATTACCTTTAACACCTGAGCACACATGAGCTAGATGAACCGTATTTACTTTTCTTTTGTTGAATTGTCTTTCATTTACATATTTATGAGTAGTGTAAACATTTTTGATACTAATGAACATTATTTTGCGTACATTCTTTGGTGGCGCATTTTTAATTGCGGCCAGTATATTTGTTGTAACAAAATTACTGCTGTTAAATTTTAAAATATTATAACTTTGTCGTATTCGTGTTTTATATTTTACTATTTTACAGTAGACATTTGTTTTATGTTCCATTAAAAAATTGAAATAAGATGAATCAATCTTGGCAACAATGTCAACGCCCATCTTGTTGAATCTAGTTGATTTAATTTCTTAAAAATTTCAAATTATCTAAAAAAGCTAAAATAAATTGGTATAGGGAATATTAAAGAAAATTAACATGTATTAAAGGAACATATTCAAAACTGCAATAATATGCAGGGCGTTCTACTGAAAAACCACTGGAGCGGAAACTGCATATCCACTTTTTCCTTAAATGGTTCTGGAAGGGAATTATCTTCCGCTTATACACTAGGTAGACACGCTGAATTAAAAAAATGCAGTTCATATAAATTACAGATTAAATATATAAGTAAATACATGTGTTACGCTTTGTAAACTTCAAGCAAATATTCTAACATCTGAAGACAAGAGTAAAATTACGCTAGAAAACAAATCGCAATTCAGTAGTTGAGGATAATGAACAGAAATAATTGATTTCAAAAATTGACAAAATCTAAACTATAAGCATGAAAGGTCTTACAAACGTAATGAAAAACAGAAATAGATACGAAAAGTCAAATTCAATATCGTTTCATTTATTAGTCGGGAGTCTTATGTGAGAGGCAAGTAAAGGTTCAAAGGGACTAAAAGGATCTAAAACGGTTTGCGCAATATATATATTGGAAAATTGTGAAAGCTTGGTAATATACTAAAATGTATATGTACTATTGAACTAAAGTGTTTTAAATAACCCGACACTTCCGGTTATACGAGAAATAGCTGTCAACTTTATTTTAAATAAAATATCTTATATATGACAATCACGACACAATCCAACAATGAAAGTTTTGAGTTGAGTAGCCTAATATCAAACTCAACCAAATTCATTTACGTTAATTTTTCATGGCAAAGGTACAATGATACTTAACATATTGTACAACTGCTAACTGGGCGAAATTCGATTACTTTGTCAACATAGCAGCAGCCGTTTTTGAAAAATGTTAATTAAAAATATGGAGATGGCTAATTTTAACACTGACAACAGGGTGTGGCTGATTTTGAAATTTAGATACAATAGGGTAAACAGCAAAATAAGCTTGAAACGTATTGTTGCCGTCAAAGCTGTTATTGAAAAGAGTATAAAAAAAAAGTAACAACAAAATTATCAAATCGGAAGCTTCTTGTTCTTGACGAATCCAACTTTCTTGATTTTCCGATGGTATTGCTAGTGGTATGTGGTGCCGGTTCAAAACCCTTTCGTGGAATGCTAAGAAATCCAGATTAGAGCAAAATATGCCATAACATTTGATTAATAGCATATTAACATTTGAACAATCGAACTTTTAGATCCTCTACTGTAGTGGAAAATGAGTTGGGTTGATCGGTCCAACATATTTGCCTTTTTAAACATATTTTTTGAGGTTTTTAGATCGGTTTTGTAAACTTTTGCTCCTCTTACATAAACGCAAGCTTTCCCTTTTGAAAAAATGAACCTTTTTGTTGTTTTGAACCGGAAATCCTATCTGAGTTTTTTTGAAAATTTTCAGAGTGGCACTTTTCCAATCCATCTCCTTAAGTGAAGAATGCATTTTAATAAAATCACAATGTCCCTGTGGTTCCACTATTGTTTTTTCATTTAATAAGGGCAAAAATCCTATCTGGTGGTATAAACGAATCCTGAGTAACTGGACCATAAACTGTTGTAGGTCCATATGTCACAACCACTTCAAATACATTCTAATGAATGCGGAACTTTTATTCTGTCCACCACAGCCGTCTGCTATAAAACAGATCGTACGGACTCCTTCAAATGACAGGACACCTTTTAATCATTCGTCCTTAGTCCAAGCGTAGTTATAGACATTTGCCTTGGTTAACTACGATTTAGATGTTCCAACCACGATCGTAAAGTTATCTGGAGTAGTAAAGCGATTGTTTAGGAAGTTTTGATAGAGGTTGACTCCTTTGGCATTCAAACGATAAAGTTAAAACTTCTAAAAAGGTTTTAGAGCGTAGCGTGTGCATTTCAAGTATTGTTTGTAGCTCACTTTCTGTTTGAATTTTTTTCCACCCTTATTCTGGAACTTACATCGGTACGGCGTGAACCAAAACCCATATTAAAATTGGTATTAAAAATTTTCCTAAAGCACGACAATTTTATTTTCAAATGTTCTGATACAGTTTCCACATATTACGGGTCGGTAAAATAGTATATTTTGCAGTTCTTTCCACGGCAATAATGTTTACTCAACGGGTTTAATTTTTTTTTTATAAACGCCATTACAGATTCTTTCTTATGAAAAAACCTTTTTGTATGGCGATCACTACCTCTTGTTTCAGAAGCAACTTCTCCTGTAGTAAAATATCTGTTCCCTGCGCCAGCAACTCCATTTTACGAGAGCGTTTCTGCATACATCAATTTCAGTTCCTATTTGTTTTTACTGTGAAACACTTAATGGCAATACTTTTTAATGGTCTTGCGGAGTTCTTTGATCTATGGCGTTGTGATAAAGTTAAGGTGGTGTCTTTTAAAATGAAAGCGTGACATTCGAAATTTTTGGATACTAGGCTACTCAATTATAAACAATACCGGCACGCTTACATTGTACGGATAACACAGAATTTTAAAACTTCAGATCCATTAAGGCAAAAGTTCAGCATCATTAACCTATTGCTTATGATGCAAACATGGAAACCGTCATTTTGGGATACTTCACGATATATCCAATAATATCTTTAAGACAAGCTGCGCTGGAATTAGGCTTGTCTAGCTACTCAATACTTAAATATTTCCGCCCATACCTGTTTTCCATGACTGAGCAACTAGAAGAAATTGAGTCCCAAGAAGAGTAAGCATTTGTCAATTTATTTTAACATGGTTTCAAGAGAACAAATTATTTTTTGACAACATTATCTGGATAGATAAAGCCAAATTTGCACGAAATGGTCTGGTTAACCGTCACAATTCTCATTACTAGAGCGATTCTAATCCCGTCGTATTTAAAGAGCAAAACTGGCGACGATGATGGTGTGGTAGCACTTTTCTATGAAGAAAATTTAAACGGTAAGTACCAAATAAGTACTTTGTTAATTATAAAATATGCAGGTTGTTTCTTTGTAGCCGATGGTTACTTGAATATTTTACAACATTTTGAAAATACTTATTTAGAAAAATTTGCCGCTAGTCGAGGTTTGACAATCTTTTACCAACATAACGGCGCTCCTTCCCACAACGGTTACTTGGTTAGAAATTTTTTGCAAGAAGTATTTTACGATCAGAGAGTAGTTAATGACGGACTGTTTTTATGGCCACCTCCTCGGATTTGTCAGTCTTGGGTTTTTTATGTGGGACACAATAAAGGATCATTATTAACTACATTAACTACTCTATTCTCAGAATGATAAAAGGCTTTGGAGGTTATGACAAGCTTGAAAAAAAGCTTACATTCCCCGTTGGGCCGTCACCACAAAAAACAATAGGTTTATGCTGTTGAACATTTGCCTTTTCGAAAATTTCAAAATTTCCAATACTCTGAATTATTCGTTTAACTATATTTGGTAACGATTTCTGTTTTTGTGGCTGCCGAGCAGCACCCTATGAGCTTGATATCACTTTATTGCATTTTCCATAAATAATAAACAAATTTAAATAATCTGCGTTCGTATAATTTAAACATATCGGCGCTGATCGTAATTGAAAACATCTTATGTCCACCTGTTCAAATGTACAAAAAACGCATATTTTTGGCTCCAAAGCACTTTTCTTTCTGCAAATTAAAGGCAAACTGGACAACAAAATATGAAATTAAATAAGTACTAGTAGAGTATTTTTAAAACAAAGTTAGCCTGATTCAGAGATATTCCACCACATAAACGTTATGTTTATATGAAACTCTGTAACATCTAACCACCACAAGAGACGGGAACTTCGAAATGTGAATGGAATTCTTGAAATTAAACAGTTTTCAATTGAAACTACAGCCACCACAAGTTACCTCGATGACAGATAGATACAGAAGTCAGATATGAAATTTAGCGTCACCTTAATCCTTTATTAATGCGATAGCGACTGTTTAATAATACATTGTTAATTTTAGATGTATCATTATGCAAGTGATGCAGAGGCGCAACTGTAGCTTAGGTTCTATGCTATATGATAATGTTGTACGCCCACAAACAACTGTACAACGTGAAATTTTACTGAGAATTTTGATGATAAATGAGCAATAATTAATTTACAAGAATTCAGTTAGATACGCCTAAAATTATTCTGAATATTGTTTTAGAAAAATTTTACGTTAATTTGGATGTTTTGGGAAATAAGAAGATGTAGTACAAAAAAATACTTATTGCCCCGTTTCACGACTACCCTAGTTGGCTGGATTACAAATATCCTCTTACTGCTACACTCCAAAGATAATAGGCCAGAAAGAAATTACTGCTCTAGAAGACGAGCTCCTCCTGGCCACTAGAAGGACCTTTACTTTGAACGGCTGGACAAGATGAAATCACTAAGTTTCATGTATGCGTGGTGCTAGTTACCGCTAAACTGGATGCTGGGAATAATATGTAGGCTATAACATATCACCAAGTTTTCAGAATTTTCCAGTGTATACTCTTTTCGTTGAGATACAAATAATGACATTTTTTACATTTACATATTGATGTGAATACGGCGTGACACATATTTTGGAACATTTTCTTCACAGGCAAATTATAAATACAGTTATTTTAGAACTAAAGAAATAATGAAGTTCCCATATAGTGCATATATCTTGACGTAACTCATGTCTGTAAAGACCTAGCAGATAAATATATTATTTTTATCGCTGAATATTTTTCTTAAATTCCTCAGGAAAGAAATCGTTTTCCTCTGATGCACTAGGTACGCTGCATATAATTCAAAGATATCCCATACTTGAATCAATTACAATTAATGCATGCAACTAAAGCAGTGTTGGTAGACCTCTTATATTTTCAAACACTTTGAGTTGTAAGTAGTGATATGGGCCTGTAATTATTAATGATTTCTTTTTAGTTTTTTAGGTAAATGTCGTTGTTTTTCGTTTTAGCGTATACTTGCCTTTTAAAAACGACTTTTTAGAATAAAATTCCCTATATTAGACGCTAATTATGAAGAGGCAATAAATTCAAAACGTAATCTGCGAAATTATTTTAATTAGTACCTATACAATTTTGTTATTCATCTGCTTCTTATTACTTTAGGTGTCATAAATTGAAATATATCCGCTTAAAATACATTAAGGGCGACTGGAAAAAAATAGCGACGCCAATTCATACGTAACTATAGTATATAAATCGGTTTCCGTGGAATGTTGCGAACGCTTTCTGCTTTTTTTATTTCCTTTGGTCTTCCCTTTTTCCCTACGGTTTCCGACGTGCTTCTTTAAAAAAGAAAACGGTTTTCTTAGTGCCTGTTTCCTTAGCGAAGGGATTGGTGAAGGGAAGCGCAAAGAATAAGAAAAATTGTGTGTCACTGTTTGTGAAAAATGTGTGTTGCTTTAATTAGTTTATCAGCAAGGCACCTGCCTTTCACCGGGCAAACTTAATGATTATTCGTGCGGTACAAGCAAATATCCGCTAGACATGATACAAGACAGGAAAGGATCACAACAATGGCCGAATATTTTAATAGGATCGAATTGTATTAAATAGTATTAACAAAATCTTAATTGGATACCTTCCACTAATCTTGAAAATGTCATTTAATTGAAATAGAAAGAACAGAATAGTTTATTCATACGAGATAGTCGTTGTATGTATACACACTCAAAATATTCACTGCGGTCCATAAGTTTAATCGAGTAGCTCAAAAATATATAAGGAATAGTAACGTATTGAATGTTAATTTGGCAATGATGTGTAACTATGTTCATAATAGTAGTTAGTGTTTGTAATGTATTTTCCATGTACTTATGCTATAAGAAAAAGGCTCAATATGTTTACTTGTGTCCTTATATATGTATATACAGAATATAAGACATGGTACCGTCAGAAAATGTATCAGTTAGTTAAGAAAACATAAGAAAACTTTAAGAAGATGAACAAAATTATATAAACGTGGCGCGAATGTAAAAAAAAAGAAAAAAATGAAGTCATAAACCAGCAAGTGAAGCACGTTCAAAATAAAACAGTGGATACAGTATCCGAAAAAGGAAGGAAGGAAGAAGGAAGTAAAGAAAACAGAAGGAAAAGTGTTTAGCATTTACAAAAACTTGCAACAGTTGCCTGAACAAAAACCACTTTACCAAAATGTGTAAAAACAAGAATATTGCTGACATACGAGTAATATATGAAGAAGATTCATTGATAGTGGGTAGTACCAAGATATCAAGAAAATGGATAGAATAAATTGGAATTAACGGCAAACAAGTGTTAATCAAGACAGATATACCTGCAGAAGGGAAGATATTATCAATTGTTATATTTTAAAGGGCATCCACGCCTTCACAGAAGCTCCTCCAAGTTCCTGTTTTGGCTTTTCTTGTTTCGGAATTGTACTGAATTGAGCTTTTAGCTTTGTTAAACAGCGTTCCAGTCTTAGCTCTCAGCTGTTCAAGTTCCTTGTTCCACCAAGGTACTTGTCTCTCTTCTGTGTATTGGAGCAGCTTGCATCAAAAGCTCTATGAATTAGAGAGTGCAATTGAGTAGAAGATATTTCTAGGTCTTCTATATTCTCTATCTCGCTGTAGATTTAATCTGCCTTCCCCCTGATGTGCCTTTCTTAACAGCACCATCAGTCTTCTTGGGAACTTTGATAGTGGAAGTTTGATACATTTCCGCCTCGATTTCAACCCTTATATGTCTATGATCTGACGGTGATGCCTTTGGGGAGATATGCCAGTTCTTTATATTTGAGCTAATTTGAAGACTAGCTAATGTAATGTCCAGCACCTCTCTTGTATTCTTTGTAACAAAAGTTGGTTCCTCCATTATGTCTAAGATTGTTGAAGATAAGAATTCGTTTATATCTGAGCTGCCCTATGCAACGGGGTGCGCATTTGCGCCGCAGCCCAGAATGAGGCCTTTGTTCCTCTGCTTGCAGTACTCGATGAGGTTCCCGACCAGTATTGAAGATAGCTCGGCCGAGCCTCCGGGGAAGTGGGCTGAAGCCATAATAATCTCTTGCAAACCTGTCGCCATCGGCACCACTGCTTCTACTGCAACTAGGCCCTCGAAATAAATTGGGACAAAAGTAGATAGCTGAGTGAAGATTTAGCGAGCACTCTTGATCGACCACGGTGTGTCCTCTTACTGTATCACAATCTACCCATTCAGCTTTCTTGAGGTTCTCGTAAAAGGGTACTGCCATGGTAAGGTGAGCACTTTTCCCCTCTTCAGTACCCTCCATTCATCTGTATTAAGGTCCTCGTTTTGAACTTTGACCAACTTGAGGATTCTCTCGTTGCAGTCTTCCACGCTGTTAGAGAAGGCACAAAACTCTGTCGTTACCTCCATCAGCATTTTGTAAACATCAATGTTTACATTTGTACATTTAATTTGTTTATTATAACATAAGTTTGCTTTAATTTAGGGCAAAATCAGTTAGAATTGCTTGTGGAATTATGTAAATGCCTTTCGGAAAATTAAATAGATGAAGAGCCGTTGCGGAAATTGGACGATGCAGTATTAAAAGAAAAGAAAGTTTAGAAAATAACTGGATACATAATAATAATACAATTATTATTTTGAAACAAATTATTGGTGGTTTTGCTTGAAGAATGTTTCTTTACAACTAATTGTTCTTTCATTCAAAAAAAATTTGAATGTAATAATAAGAGAAATATTTCTTTGTAGTTGCTTTGTATTGTTTTCAAAACAAATAACACTAAAGTATCAACACTCTCCATACCATACTAGTTTAATTAACTACTCCGGAGTAGCTGTTTCGAGGATGCGTGAATCTCTGTTATCAACTCTATGACCGAATGATCCATACTTCCTCGAAATAGATGTTCCTGACTAGTTAATTAAACTTGTGTGGTGCGGAGTGTACCGATACTTTAGTGATATTTGCCTCACTATTCCACAGTCCTTGCTCTCATTATTATTCAAAACAAAGGCTTATAAAATATGGTAGATATGTTAGATCTTTACTAAGTAGTACTAATAGTGTCCAAAGTATTTCAAACAAACAGAAATTTGTTTCATACGTATGTAATCTTAATACCTGCGTTTGCTAGCTCATAGATCGTAACAGAAAGAAACGAAGAATGCCAAAATTACAATTACAATATTAACACAAATGCAGGATATTTTGATCATCTCCTTATTCTTTATGTTTCGGTACTACTATCCTTGAATGACTTCGGTACTAGTTTCATCGAATGAACAATCTCTTATTTTGAAATTCGGATTTTTTAATATTATATACTGTGTCCACATAACGACGCGCACCGTCGATATCTTGCTTAGTAGAAGACATAGGCAACGGTTAAATGCGAAATAGTTTGCAGAATTCAATACTCGCAAGCCTCATTTTAAATTCACCCCGAATTAATATAATGAGAATCTTAACTGAAGATTAATGGGATTATTGGATGTTCGGATTGTAGATGTTACACTGTTAATCAGTCAGGCTGATCTGGACAGACTGTGTATGCGAACTAGCACATTTTCCCTTGAAGACATTTGTCATATAAAGCTCCAAACAAAATTAATTATCTTAAGCATCAGTTAACTACAGTTAACGACAAAAAAACTGTTTCCAACTTTAGAACCACGCGGTCACTGACCTATTCAAAAATTTTGTCCAGTAGGTTTTTATGTTTACAAGTTGTAATAAAGATTATTTCTATTTTTTCCAAAATGTTTTAAAATTTTCACAAATTTAGATGTACTTCCCCAGCGGGAATCTATAAAATATTTTCTTAACAATCACAATATACTGTATCCACATTTCGATGCTCACTATTGACATCAGATTTTTGGATATTTCGAATAAGGCAAAATTTGCCGATTTCAATTTTCCTCAATAAAAATTATCATTCACGTTCTTCGGTGATAACCATTATCGTACAATTGCTGGTTTGTAGGGATTGTATTGGTTCCTCTTCAAGGTGTTGTAAACACTGGATTTTGGAATTCCAGTTTCTCAAGCCACTCCGCGAATTGATGTACTTAGATTGTTCGTAACATTTTGCAATATAATATTTCGTCAGTATCCTTACCTTCTTTGTTCCAAGGTTTTTGCGAATTATCCTGCTAAAAGTTGTCGTCTAGGATTCCTATTTTTTCCGAAAAACACTTAGCGTAACTAGTGCAAGCCTTTTCAGGGTTTCTATTTACTTTAATATAGTAAATAGCTTCCAATATATCAACCTCTTCTATAATTGAATATTTATGTGCCATTTTCAATACTTATTAATCTTAGTATTTAATTGCACAATAATGATAACAATAATTGGTTATCAATAACTACGAGTACACAAGGTTTCAATTGACTACTCTTTGTAGCACAAACTGTACTTTGACAGCTTACCATGCTGCTTCACGTTGACGTTTAATTTCGTGGTTTACTAATTTCATTAGGCCGCCAGTTTTGTGTTACTATGAAATTGAACGTCAATATCTTTTCGTTATTTACGGTATTACTTATCGTTAGCGTATCTCTTGGCTTTCATTCCTCATTGATGTTTAATTTTATAGAATATCAATGTCATACCATTAGAAATAAATTTACTTTTCTGTTCATAAGAAAATTTCCTGATTTTGTGAACATTGTAAAACTTTAGAAGCGGTTACATTAAATGTTATCGAGTTATTGAGGAAAAATGCACTCGGAAAATTTTAGCTTTTCCAAAATATCTTGGAATTCAAAAAAATTTAGGGCGAATTTGAAAGGAGAGTTGCTACGAATATTGAATCATGTAAAACATTCACCATTTAACCGTTGCTCTGCGTCTTCTAATAACTGAGATATCAATGGTAGTCATCGAAATGTGGACACAATGTGTATTACGATTTTTTAAGAAAATATTTTATAAATCTACGTTGGAAATTACAAGTATAACTAAATTTGTGAAGAATTAAGAACTCTTAAAATACAATTAGATTGTTTCGAAAAAAAAAATACAAAGAATCTTTATTACAACTTGTAAACACACAATAACTTAATAATGATACCGAGGACTATGGGGTCACAGCAAACAACATAAAAGTATCGGCATAATCCGCATCACACAAGATTAATTCGAATTCGATATTCCGTATTCGGTGTTCGGTTGAAAATGAGAATCGACGCATCCTCGAAACAGCTGCCACTGATTAATCAATTAAACTTGCGCGGTGCGAATTGTGCCAATATTTTTATGTTATTTGCCAGAAAAACTTAGAATGATAAAAAATCAGAATTTAGTTGCAAACAGTTTCTTTGTTAATTTGAACTAATGTTTAAGATAATAATTAATTTCGTTTGGGGTCGTAAGTAAGCATTAGATCATGTACTTTCCATATCTTATTAGCAATTGACATTTCTGCTAGAGGTCCCTGAATCGTATAACTTATATAACAATTAGATATTTTTTGATTAAATTATTCTTCTGTTTAGACTTCAGACGAGATATTTAGTTAGTAATTTAGTTTTGATAATGAGCTTTCCAAAAAAAAATCTACTTTGGCAGTACAAGTTCTAAAACTTGTATTGCCTAGAAACATATCAACCTGGCAAGGGCAGGCCTACTCCTCGTTACTATTAAGATTTTCCTCCTGATCTAATCCCGATGTTACACGCTTAGAATGTCGTAAACTTACGCTTACGTACAGAGCTTGTCCCAGCGACATCTTAACTTCCTGTATGCCTGCAGCATATATCCCAGATCTGGTTACCTCCACTGTTCCCTGCGTGTAATAAATCAATCTGTGTAATTTCGGATAGTTTTATTAAATTAGATTCGATTTAACTTTGTTGTGTATGAACTTAGGAAAAGTGTTGTAAAAATAAAGCAAGAAAAATAAGTTATAATTTACCGTAAATTTATTTAGGTTTTGACAATTATTGCAACAAATAATTATTTTCAAACACTATGTTCTAGGTTATCGTAGACTGTCTAGGTGGTAGTCTATACCTACTACAACCAACAAATACCATTGTAACATTATTTGCAATACTTTTAAAAAATGTACACGTTTTATATTAACTATAACACATAGAAAGGATCATCTCAAAATGCTGGGAAATATTTATTTTACTTAGTAGAGTTCCTGGCGGATTTTTAAAAATAGGTGGCAACGATTACCCCGGAGACCCTCATTCTCCTATTTCCCCTACGCCTACGCCAGGAAGAAGGTGCAAAGCATTTTTTAAATGAAACTTACGCGTTTTAATAACATCAATTGTTCGAGGCTTCTGTCACGTCTTAAAACGCCATTTATCACATGGAAACGTGGTCTGTAATGCTCTAATTAGCTTTAATTGATTGGTCTTTAATTCGCTAGAATCTGCTTATCGCCCTCAACAAACCTTTGTGCAATTTTATTATTGGTTACATCGATTTGAAGAATGTCGTTTCAAAATCCGTAATCCCGCGTATTTCTTCATCATCAAGTTAATAACTTGAGATTCAGTAACTTATATTTAATAATTTAGATCGTAACAAGCTAGCGGAATAGAATCCGCATTTAATGAAAGTGGATCTGTCCTTATTCACTTTGTGACCTGGTGTCGTTTTTGGTATACGGAAGTTTTGTTCAGAAGGAATATCCCAAACAAAACATAGTAGACCTGATAGGATGTTGATTCAATTTCCGTAACCTTAATTGAAAATGTTTCCAAGAATTGTTCAACAGCAGATTCATCAACAGATAACCTTTCGCCAGCAGTTAACAACTGCCAAATACCCTTATGTCGTTTGAACTCGTCCAGCCATCCGGAATATATCTCAATACCGCGTCTTCCACTTATTTCTTGATGAAAGCACTTCGATCACACCCATCATGAAGCACTATTACGTAAACTCCAACTATTTCATTTTGCTGATTCGTTAATTGAACTGCTTCAGTCCTATTTGTGCAGTCCTGACGTTTTACTTTATTACTATGGGTATTGCTCTACTAAATATACTGCTGTTCATAAATGACCTTCCAGTACACCAGATGTATGTGGATGGTGCAACTTTTGTTAGCAACGTTAGCAACGTTGGTAGCAATGTCGGCATTGCGTAAAAGTGTGAACATTTTATACTTTTGGTCGAATATTGGCTCGCAACATTCTCGCATGATTTTTGGGCGAACTACCTATATTTGTCGTGCACCGATCTTTAGCCAACATTCCCTGAAAACTGGCTCACAGTTATCAGCCGACCGTGACGACACATGTTTAGAACACTTGTACCGACTGAGTAAGTTCAACGTCGACTTGTTTATCTCACTCAAGTGTTTACTGCCAAGCGTAGTTTGATTATTGTAGACCAACGCTTAACTAACTGGTAGATAGACGTATTCCTGTGAGCATGGGTTAGTAGAGCTCAATTTACAGTCGAATAAACCATAATATGCATTATACAATTCCTGCTAGTTTTCGGGATATTGTAATTTTTATAATTTATTTGAATATCCTCTCCTTATTATAAACAGGTACTGTGGTGGAAATGGAAATATTGCAAAAATGTTGGATTCTGTTTTGTATTTTAAAATTTGTCTCCAATAGGGACAAATTGCAATATTCCGCAAACTAGCAGGAATTATATGTATAATGCATATTATGATTCATTCGACGGCAAACGAACTATACTAACACACCCTTGAAGGAATACGTTTATGTTCCAGACACCCAGTATAGGTAGTATGAATTACATAACAATTCACAATTGCTATGAACGGATTAATCACGAAATGCAGGTTTCGCAGTGCCACTCCGCTAAGAACATTAAAAGATAGAGTAATGAATTGATGTTTTTTAAAAAATATATATCTTATGTACTGTTCAATGTTATCTTATTCTCAGTATTACTGCATGAATAGTATAAAAGCTTATGTAATGTTATTTAGAGGATAATTGTAATACAGCATGTGACGAATCCATGTCGGTCACAGTATTATAGTTCTGCATCTCGTGTATTGGTAAATCAAAATAGTTTTTTAAGACTTCCACTAGTTTGAAAATCTTAACTTGTGTGTACGATAAATTTATAGGTAATAGCGTTATACTGCACTATGTATGTTGCAATATTCGCTTACTATTCTACGTACATGGTGTTTGTCTTTTGAGCGTTTTTTGGAGTGGGTTGTTATAAAAATTGATTAATACTCGCATTTATCTGTAATTTGATACGCTTGATGAATAAGACGTACATTCAGTTGTAATTAATATATAGAAACGTATTATAAAATAATCCCCTTACCGATATAGGAAATATGGGAGATCGTTCCGACGAGAGTACCCAAACGCAATATCAATTGGATTGCATGAATGTATGCCTTTTGGAAGGAACTGTACGTATAAATGCGTGTGTGCGAAGACTGAATCCATCGAAATGGGAAATCGGTTAAAACATTTCGATCTTGTGCCATGTCTCGATTCTATTTTTCCGGTTCTGCGAATAACGTGCCTGCTTTACTCCTGTATGGACTGGGTTAGTTATTTTCAATCCTTATCACGAATTCCACTCTCAGCCGTTTTAACCGAATGACACCCTTTTCTTGAGATTTATTGTTTTATTTTATGTATCAATTTTATAACATTTGCTTCTTGTGTTGCGAGGCAACCGTTTCATTCTTTCGCATTCAATTTAAAACCGTTTGACTTACCTGTGTAGAAGAAACATTCATAGATGCATTGCCATTTTACATCTGTTTCATACATCTGTTTGTAGCACCTGGAGTTACGATTTGCAACAGTTCGCAGTTGCGACAACCGATTGTAGTACTTTGATCTATGTGAATAAATGTAACACATACCTTATTCATTTCTTCTTTTAAGTCTATACTAAAATATTCAAATATGATCAAAAGATCCTGCAAATGCATACCTTGCAAAAAATAGTTCTCATCTGCATACATAACGAAATCCTCTATAGTAGCCACAGTTGGCAAATCATTTACAAATATTAAAAGTACCTTGTGGTACCCTAGAATATATACGTTGTTCTTGCGATGTGTATTTTTTTAATAGCACAATTTGCTGATTGGTTTATTCCTAGACGTTGAAACCAAATACGTGTTTCATTTATAATAATAGAGGGTGTTCCATTTAAAACAACAGAATAAGTGGCTGGCTTATTACTTATGTACCGGCCTGTATATACTGAAATATTTTTGAAAGATACTATATGATTTAAACTCAATCTGGAAACTAACTAAGCGGGAAGCGGTAGTTCAGAATATGAACCATGCCAGAGGCGAAAATCAACTGCGGTGATGCAAGAGGAGTAGCACGGTTTTATGTCGGGGCGGAGCCTGTCGCCGATTGGTTGGGTGTCGCGGATATTTGTTGGTGATTCTGTTAATATAGTTATTATGAAAGCCATTGTTGAGGAGAACATCAAAACTATCTTCAAACCATTCTTAAAGGTTTCGGCAATTCTTCCATTTCCCAAAGATAAATTTCTTCCTTTAGCGAGTAAAATATGGCTTGGCCAAAGAGAGATTGGATGGACATTGGTTGAATTTGATCGCGGCTGAACGTCCGTCTTTGATGAGATTGTTAATATAAACATGTTAATTGGACCTGTGCAAAACATTCTTTACGAAAAATTGTGTATGGGAAACCTATCGGCGAGATAATTGGCGCGTCGGCTGACGATTGATCAAAAACGGAATCCCGTGATAACTTGGAAGCAATGTTTGGACATGTTTGTGCGTAATACGAGTGGGAAGGCAAAGATAATTCCGTCAGCTGGAAAAGTTATGGAGACGATTTTTTGGATACGCAAGGCATAATAATAATTGATTATTTGGAGAAGGGAGGGATTGAACCGATTCGATGTTCAACTGAAAAGAAAAAGCCTCGTCCTGGCGAAGAAAAACAATTTCTACCATCATACCATAATAAATATATAGGTTCTATGTACAATTGTCCTATTTACATCATATTATCAGTAGTTACATTACAGTTTATAGTTACAAGTTATATTAATCGTTGCCATTGTACCTATTACCTTATTTTTAAAATTACGAATTGTGTATAAAATGTTTAAAATTAATTCGACTTAAGGAGTCGAAAAACATCAATCGTGTAGAATATATGCTGGAGGAGGTAGGTTCTGAGCGGTTTGCGGAACTCATTACGGTTTTGAGCATTCCTTATGGTATTCGGTAATCTATTTTAGAGTTTCAACGGTAAATGTGTTACTGCCATGCTTGTTATATGTAGAGAACAGGATGGAGTGTGAAGTTGGTCCTTATTCCTTGTATCATGCTTATGGACAATGCGTAATAGTGTGCTCTAGTTAGTAAATATGTAAGTCGCGGCTTCCAGCTGGTATAGGCACAGCAGTGGTAGTATTTGCAATTGTTGCAACAACGATCTGCAGGATTCTTGAAAGGACCACAGCCTTCTGGGCAACAAATATCCTTTGACTGTGAAGTGAAGAACCCCAAAGTAGTATACCGTATTGTAGCCTCGATTGAATTTCCGCATGATACAAATAAATTGGGACGTCTCTTAAGACCTTTCTTAGGCATCGGAAAAGATAGGCCTTACTTGTGATTTTGCCGGATAGAATTTCACAGTGATCTTTCCATGGTAGTGTTTCTTAAAGTGTAACATCTAAACATTTTGTTGAATTACAGTAATGAATATCTTCTCCACACATTTGTAGTGTTATGTCGTCGATCTTCCGTTGTCTTGTATGGAAAACCACGGCCTTTTCAGTGCTTACTGCGAGACTGTTTTGAGTAAACCAATTATACAAAGATTCAGCTAAGTTGTTGACCGTTAGACCTGAACCTTCTACTAATATCGATATATCATCGGCATACATGATGAGATGTATGTTGTGAAGGAGTACAGCGATATCGTTGACTGAAGAGAGTAGCACCGAGCACCGAATCCTGGACAACGCCTGTATTTATTGGCAATGCTGTAGAATCAAAGCTTTGAATCACGCCGCCGCTGTTTCGCCGTCGTATACGAACAAATTGTATTCGGTTCTGCAGGTAAGATTGGAACCATTCCGCTAGTTTTCCTCTAATTCCTTAAGTTTGCAACTTCTCTAACAGAATATCATGCTGTACACTGTCAAATGGTTTTTGGTACGAGGTAGCTAAGTCCCCTGTTGTTTATTTTTTTCGAAAATAATTTGAATCATCCTTGAAAATGTACTATATACTTACAAATTTTCTTACTATTAAAAGGTAAAACAGTAATCTGGGGGCTATAGGGTACTCCGCTGCCGGCTGTTTATTTTTTGCGAGAGCAATTTGCGTCATCCTTGAGAATGTAAAATACTTCAAATTATCTTTTAACCAAAGAAAAATGTCTGTTGCAGTTTTCGAGATATTTACAAAAACCTAAAAATGGCGAAAATTTATGAGGGCGATGTACCCCGAAATCGGGCCTATTCGATCGCCAAAAAAATTCCATTGTTCTTATATCATGATACTTTCAATCTCTACATATTTATCATACCATCCCCGTATAAACGTAGAAAATAGGTCACAGCATCTACTACGTCGTTAAGTCGATTATTTCGTTATCATCTATTTGTATTAATATACCCCGTCTATTAATGGAACAATATAAATCTAATCTTTTTCATGGTGATTGATATCAATGAAGGAGCTTAAGTGGTAAATTGGAAGATTGCACATCAGGTCATGTTTTCATTACTTGTTCCGCGCAGATTACAGAGTTTGACGGGTTTCTAAAAACAGCTTTCTCTTTAAATTGTAAAATTCGAAACCAATTACTTAGTTATTTAGTTAACAGCGCTGCTAGGTTGATTTGAAATGATATTGGTTGTAACCATATTCTATTAAACCTAATTCTCCTAAGTTCTTCAAATATATTTGACATGCAAACCGCAGAAATCTAATATATTACTCTTTAAAACAGAGTTTCCATCATTTTATTATGTTACTGTCATTTTTTGTACGCTTTAATAAATTGAATATGTCTTGTTATCTGAATTCATTATTATATTATTACATTGCATACAGTTTCAAGTTTGCGAGGCGAGGCATTGGCGATGGTCCTTCCCTCGTAATTTCCCTCATATTTTTTTATTTCTCTCTCATATAATATTGTACAAATGCTTTTGCTGTTAAAAAAATAGTCCAGTCAACAATAAACATCGGAAAAATCAAAATGTCAATATATTCTAACGTTCTCAATAAAATTTACGTGGACGAAATATCAATAGAAGAAGTACAGGCAACAATGAAACGCTAAGAAATGGGAAGTCATCAGGACACGACAAAATAACGTTAGAAATGACAAAAACTTTGGGTCAGAAAGGTAGGAATCTCTTTATTCTTATAAAAAAATAAGAACAAGAATCATAGAAGGTATGTTAAATGAATCACACAGGGAGCTCTGAATTGGAGGAAAAATCCAAGACCACAACATAGTTAACACAAAAAAACATTATAAAAGAAAAATAATATACTTTCAGTTTTTGTAGACTTGGAAAGAGCTGTTGATAAGGTGCCAACACATATATTAAAAATATTTAAAGAAAGTAAAGTAAGCTTAAAACAATGTGGATAACCAAATAAATAGGTAAATTTAGTCACACATCACAGATAATATGAATTCGGATATCTTTGTGTTTAAGACTGGGTGAAGGCTTAATCCCTACCTTGTTCACTGTATATATGGATAACGTAATAAAAGAATGGAGAACAACCACAGGACTAAATGTAGGCTTTAGAAATCTGCACCAGATTGACATATTGGCAGATGTCTTTGCTCATGACTAGAGATGACCAAGGCAGGTGAAATTATTACTTTTTTGCAGCGACTAGACAGACTCGTGTCTATTCGTCTCACAAGAAAGGGTTCGTGTTGCCGTCGAGATAGCAATTTATGTTGGATTTACTGTCCATGTTTCTCGAATGTGAGTTGCAACTTCGCCTACTGGATAAAAAACCATTTCACGACTTCTGAAATAAATACAATTCCAACTGGGAGCTACCATCTCGGACGACATTACGCAGGTATCTACCACCTGTATGCGAGGATAACCAAAGCCGTAGTTAAAGATAAACGGCTGTGGTTAGGCGTGGACAAAACGACAGATCGAAGAAAAATTCAATTGTACTTGTTATGGCGCGTGTACTAGAACCCCTTCAACCGAATTTTTCAATCTTACTAGCAAGCAAAAGATTACAAAAGTGTACTGGTAACGCGATTACGGGGGTAGTGCTGGACACGTTGTATAAATTTGAAGTGTCACCTATTCAACTGTTGATGTTTATGAGCGCAACAATAGGTTGCGTCGGTCGTTCTCTAAAACAAGAGTGTGAACAACTTTTACCTGTGATGTGTAAAGCTCGTACTTTACATCTTGTGGCACAAACGATTAGCAAAGGTTATCCAGAGGTAGATGCATTAATTTCAAATACTAAAAGTGTTTTTGAAATCACCCAAACGGATTCGAGAACTTTACAGGCGGTGCCTCGGTATTCCCGAACCACCAGAGACGTTGTGGTTGAAGACTGCTTTTACTATTCAAAATTTTTCGAACAAATAAAATTTGTGGTTTTATAATTCAATCCCGACGAAGCTGCAGCTACAAAAGAAAGCCAAATAAGATTTCAAAATACTTCCCTTGAAATAGATTTAATAACTATTTACAACAATTATCCGGGTTTATTTGACGCGATAGAAACACTTCAAAATACTGCGTTATTTGCGGAGTCAGTGCAGATTGTGGACGATGTAAATGCATTGCTATGTGCTAGATGTGGTACAAAGGGTATGTGTGTCCTGGAAAAAATCCATAAACCAATATATTGATTTTACCAGTTTAATACAATTTGGTGATGGTGCATCTGATCCATTATCTATTTATAAAAATTATTTTAATTATGCCTGTCTTAATCTACGGATGTTGAACGGTCATTCTCATAACATAAGCGCATTTTTTCATCACGACAAACGCAGTTCAGCGGGACAAATCTGGAATATACCTAATTCTGCAAACTCCTCAGCAATCTAATTCTATTTGTGTTACGCAGATAAGGTAAGTGGGTTATACATAATATTTATAATTAAATGAATAAGTTAACATTACTCTTTCCCGATATATACTTGCTTTAGATGCCAAAATTTGGTAAAGATTATATCGAATTCGCTATTCGTTTATCTGTAGCATAATCTGTATTTATTATAATATTTGCAACGTTTTATAACGGCAACTCTGCAAATAGTTAACTAACTAGTTAACTTGATGGAAGTGTAAGGTATATGTTTCCTTTGTATTTTGTAAGTGCAAATTTTTGCTTTTTAATTCACTAAAATTAATAATAATGAAAAGACATAAGTGGTATTAATTTATATATTTTTGTGTTTCTATTATTATGACGTAATTGCCTAAAAAAAGGAAGTAAAAACAATGGTATAATCGAAACTTTTTTTAGATTGTCTTTTAGTTCCTTGTATATGTAAAAAAATTAAAACTGCAATGGAAAATATGAAAAGCACAAGTAAAAAGGAAAATGAATACTAAGAAACTCTAAATAGTATGCAAATGTTTTATTTCGGTAAATGCTCTACGATAATTTAAATACAACCTGAATATACATATTTAATAGTGTTCTCTCCTGCCATCGTGAGATGACAGTTTCTCGATTAGCATGTTATGATTCACTACACTGAAAGCTTTGGATAAATCCCAGGCAGTGCGAGCGACTTGTTTCCATAACAATAAAATTAGATTATACAGCATGCTGTCCATAATTGTTAGGACAATAATTGTTGATTTATTGTTAAGAGAAGCATGTTGCCGTTGTGAAACTAAATCATTAATTCTGGATGTATCTTATCGTGTCTTAGGATAAATTGCAAATTATGTTTGATTCACTTATGATTTACACCGATGAAAAAACCGTGGAATAGTGAGAAACGAAATCAAACTAAAATGTACATATTAATAATTTATTCCAACGTTATTCATATCTCGGAATCGAAGAATTCACTCAACATTCAGATCAGTTTGTACGCGGATGACTTTTTTTTTTGAACGCAAGTGGTTTAGAATCCACTTCATCACTGTCCTCGTCATTGTAACGATCGTTTGTTTCCATTGATCCTGTTAGCTAAATCATCCTCATCTAGTTCTTCGTTCGCCATCCATTTAACAATATCTGCCCCATCTAAATCCACAAAACCTTGCAATCACCAAGTCAGTTATTTGAGAATATTCATGTTGAAATGGTAACCTAGAATTCCCACTTTCAACTACATTTGGCCATACTTCCAAAAGACATTGAACGCTGTTTCCATTCTCATAGGCCATCCAATAAAACGGGAAAGTCGTTGACTATTATTGGTTTTTCGATGATTATTAATAGTAATGAATGCTTTCCTCATATGGTTATCTGAAGCGTTATTACAGAGTTTTCGCCGTTTTATTTTCTATTATAACCCCGATTCGTCAGCATTGAAGACCTGATCATGAGTATAAGAAGTGGCGGCAATAATTTCAGCGAATGCTGGATGTTGTTGGACTGTATCTAAATTAGGGATACCAGTTCACCTTTCAATCTTAAGTTATATAAAGGATGTCTTTGTTTGGCTCGTGGCTTATGGAAAGGGGCCTTTTCAGCTGAAGAAGTGGATGGTTATTGTTTTTAAATTTTGTTTCTACAGGCTTACTCCTAACAGAAGGAAGAGGGTAGGAACCTAGACACGACGGTATAGTAGAGACTATATCAATCTAATCTAATAGACAGAAAACAATAACATTTGGCAAGATCTACGTAAATGTTAAATAGATTTACATACACATTTTGTTGATTTGTTGATTTTTAAGATGAATAGCGCTATCTGAAAAAACTGTCTACCCTAAAAATTACACACTCGGAATAAGATCTTTGAAACCGAGGAAAGGCATTAGATAGACGCTAGTATTTCTCCTGTGGATCGATTAGCCCTTGTGCGAAACATAAATAATTGTAATGATCTCTTTAATTTCACTTCACTTGTACATAATAAAAAAAATACTCACTTTATTTTATAGGCTATTTTTATTTTCAGGAAAGGTTGCTAGTAGCGTAATGACCCCTAAGAATCTTGGGAGCATTCTGACATTGAGAGAAATGAATGTCTTAAATCAACCAGCTAATGGATATCAAATCGTTTGTAGTTGTACGAACTTGTCTCTGGTTAGGTTAAATACTTCCACTATTTTTACCGAAAACAGCAAAAACGTCAACCTAATTGAGTTGGTCTGAGTAAAATATTACTAATAACTAACTTAATAGATACCATAACCTTTTAAATATGTCTCTCGATATACAGGCTGATCGATAAACAACAGCGAACCAGCCACCTTCATTGTTATTTTAAATAGAACAGCATTTTATTACATTTCTTTGTTACCAATAGAATTCAAGTTATTTATACCTTTGTTTATACATTTGTCTAGATGTAGATATGCCAATTTCTTTCACCTTGTGAATGTTTTTTAGTTTTTCTCCTCAAGGCCAACCAATGGTGCTAGAGGTAAAAGAAAAAAACGAGTATTTTTCGTTTCTTTTTTTAATTTCGAACCTTAATTAGCATAGTTCCATTCTGGGTTTATAACAAACTCAAAATGTGGCAACTTTTCCAAATTTCAGCCTTCCCTCTATCTCCAATAATACGCGAGATTCCCATGGTCAGACTCGAAAATGAATCAGTCTGTATAGAAAGCAATATACTCTAACTTGTAAGTGTGTAGATGGTCCAAATATTCCCAAATTCACGATAAGTAATCACAGGCAGCTTACAGATCAAAGTGATACTCCAGGATACATTATAGCTCATGAGTATTTAGACCGCCTAATATCTTCAAACTACATAAATCACACCTTCAGCCTCAGCAGTTAATTATACCAGCCTATGCCCATGAACTCGAAGAAAATTGATGATATCAAGAAAACTATGCAGTACATTTCTTGGAAAACTCACAAAAAGAAAACGATAGCAAATAGTTCTTTTTAATTTTTGTACCTTGTAAAACGTTTTATTTGATTGTTTCTAATATCAGATCCTGTACCGTTTTTCTATATATACTTTATGCTAAGGTTTCTTGTGTGATATGAACATATGTACATCGGCATAGGTCAAGCGTTGATACTTAGTGGTTGTAGTAGTATTTGTGTTACTATCAAAGCTGTATTCCACGTTAGTATTTTTTTTACAATTGGCGACGAGGATTTAAAAATAGTAAAAGAAAAGTTAAGCAAACTTTACGTAAAATTATGGTTTAATGTGTTTCCTTTTGGCGTGTCGGCGGCAATTGGATGGCAGCTCGAATTTGATTCCAAAGTGAATGACTGGACAGTGTACCTTAATACATTGGAACCAATTTTTGTGTCAAAGGAAATAGTTGTAATGCGTTCAAAGAATAGTATTCGCTGAACGCTACAAATTTTATGTCGTACTAAAATCCAAACGAGAAAGTACAGGATTAAGCAGTGCGGCTACCAAGCATGTGCATTTATTGTGAGTCTGGCCCACAGTTGGATACCATTCTTCATGATAGGTGTGGTTTCAATTCTGGTAAAATTTTGAACAAATTACGGCAGAACATGGATCAATTTCTTTTAATGAAGCGGTAGAAATGGAAAAATTAACTGAAACAGATGAGCCAAATAAAAATGGCAATTTACAATCACATGGCTCGGTAAAGTTGGAACCGGAAGAAATACATCGCATCCAGAGTTGTCGGCAGGGAAGCATTATCAATTCACTTCGCATACACCAATTCCAATGTCCAATGTCCGGCGCAGGAACAAGGAAATTTGACAGTGAGAATAAGTGTTCGTTTTACGGAAGAAGAGATCACACTTATAGAAAACTTATAGCAAACATAAGAAATCATTTATGTAAAATATATGTAAAATTAGATAATTCGCAACCACTTTTGATAGATGTTTTCTTAAGTAACAAATTACTCAGTTTTGAATTAGATTCGCACGCTACTACTTCTCGTTTGTGGATGAATGTATACAAGCAATATTTTGAAAACATTAAATTAAAGAAATCATATATCACTCAGTAAGTTATAGTGGTAAAATCTATCCCAAAGGAGAAATAAATGTGTTTGTACGCCATGGAGATAAGGAAGCTAATTTGGATTTTTGTGTAATTGAAAATTTATATTTAAAACTATAAATCGTATTTCGAAAAAAGATAATTTATTGGAGCCATTATCTTTACAATTTCCACAAGTATTTTCTAATGAAATTGGATATTTTAATAGATTAAAACTGTATTCAAAAGAAAATTATACTCCTAAATATTGCAAACCAAGGCCACTACTCTTTGCCCTTAAAGCTAAAGTTGAAAAGAAATCGGAATTCTGTAATAATAACGCCTGTAGAACATAGAGAATGGGGTACTCCTATTAAAACACGACGGTTCCGTGCGTATTTACGGTAATTAATTAATAAAATTACACTTAATCCTGTTCTACTCCCAGATAAATATCCTATTCCACAAATCGATGATTTATATGCAAAATTATCTGGTTGTGAGAAATTTCGTGAAATCGATTTAAGTTCGGCATATCAGCAAATGGTTTTGGATTTACCATCGGCAAAATTAACAACAATCTCCACATATAAAGGTTTATTTCAATATAATCGACTTTCTTACAGTATTAGCGGCCAAATCCATAAATATAGGTTTTTCTATGACGCATACTCTTACCGCAAAAAGTTAATTAATCAAGATCTTTCTTGGGTGCAATAAATTATTATAATATATAATATATTCGATATCAAGCGTTTCTTCCAGTTTTTGTACGGTAAAAAGTTTACTTTAATTACCGATAATAAAGCTTGCTTTCTTAGCGGTTTTGATTTTGATATTAAATATGTAGTTTCTAGTAAAAATATCCCGGATATTTTATCTAGAAGAACACTAAAATTTTTGATGATGAAAATGATTTGTATCAAATGAATTACTTGAAATGAGAAGAAATCAATCAGGATATTGAAGATGGTATTTTTTTAGTGTGGTGACGGCCCAACGCTTCTAAAGATTGTCATATCGTTAGGAGCCTAAAAATGGCAATGTTTTATCACAAGTGCATACTTACGTTGCCTTAGGTAAATCAAAATGTTAGTTTAAAACCTTTCTTTAGACCGGATAATGTCTGAGAACGCATTCATATTGATTTTTTAGGACCTATCAATGGTTACTGTACTAGACGCGTTTTCAAAATAGTTGGAAGCTTTTGCAATAACTAGCATAATATCAACCGTAACTATTGATAAATTACGGAATTTGTTTTCATAATTTGGAATTTCTAAGACAATTTGCTCTGATAACCGTCGAGAATTTGTAACAGCAGAATTTCAAGTTTTTTTAAACGAAAATGGTAATCAGTGGAGCATATCACCCAGCTTCTAAAAATAGCGTTAACATTGAGAAACTTCCTAATTAAAGAATTAGAAATCATATAGTTAGTATCATATAGATTTTAACGTATCATTTAGCAATTTTTTAATTATCTAAGGATAGATTACGGAACACTGTGCTACACTGTGAATCTCCCTGTGATTTATTTTTACGGAAACAGATTAGATATAGGTATACAATCCCCCAAAAACTAAAACTTTTTCTCAAGTTAAAGATAAGTTAACAAAAGCAGAGAGAAGACATTCATTGTAGAGACTTTTGTAGACTTTCTATGCAAAAGATTACAGAAATATTCTTAAACCAACTTGGGCTGTTGCTATGATTACCAAAGCGATTGGTAACAGTGTGTACTTTTAAAGTGTATAAGGAAAACTTAACATAGAAAAGGACTCATCTCCTTATAGAAAGACAACGACAATCGCTTTTAATCGTCCTAAAAGAAATAGAAAATCACCTGATAGACTAATGTATTAATTCTGTTTGTTGGAAGTTAAGTATGTTTTGTAAACCGTGAATAATTACTCAGGTACTTTGGTTATGAACGGCGGAAAATGTAATGTATCGTTTTCTATATATATTTTATGGTTTTTAAGGTTTTTTATGTGATGTCATATGAACATACATCAGTATAGGTCAAGCGTTGGTATTGAGTGGTTGTACTAGTATTTGTGTTATTAGTAAAGCTGTGTTCCGCGAGTTAGTGTTTTGTTAGTATCATTAATCATAAATATTACAGTCACGAAACCTATTTTTATTTAAAGTTAAATTCCTGTCTTGAATTCCATGAATTTAGTTTATGAAATAAACATCTAAAAACAATGAAACACTTCACTATACCCTCTACCACAAAACCTTCACTTACACTGAACGACGTTTCGATAGCTAGGCTATCATCTTCAGCACCAATACTGAATTGAGCAGAGTCGGCCGGAAAGCCATCGTACTAAATCATGTACTCGAATACTGTGGTACTGGAACACTGAAACACTTCATTATACCCTCTACCACAAAACCTTCACTTACACTGAACGACATTTCGATAGCTAGGCTATCATCTTCAGCAGCAATACTGAACTAATCTAAAAACAAACTGTTGTTGCATCCTGTCAGGAAACCCTCAAATTGTTTATTAGGGAATATTTTTTTTTGTAAATTGTTCAAGTTAAATTGTAAGTTCACAGGTATCAAAGTATAATTAATATTACAACTTTACAAAACCTTTTAAAGTTGTTCAAGATTTTTAACTGAAAAGTTCTTTTTATTTTTCTAAATTCGCATACCGTATACTTTTTATATACCATATCCTATGTCTATACAATAAAGATAATATAAAGAAACTGTAATCCCGCTAGTTGTTAAGACAAGAAGTCACTATTATCGAGAAAGGCAAACACACAAGTTAATATTCCCCTGTAGCAACCTAACGGAGTTTACTTATGTGAAACTATCTGAAATGTCTGAAGTTTCTCCACCTCAGAGATTACGCGTCCTAAGCACAGAGAGAACTCCTTCGTTCGTGCAATCTCCACACCAACAATCACGGTTCCAAATATATTGCGTGGAAACATAGATGTTGACCATCAACTCGAAATTATCGCAATACTGTTTCATTTACTTAATCGCCTGGTACCCTATAATATAAATTAATTCGGCGTTGTTGAACGCATATACATTTTGGATATTTATCGCATTAATTACAACTTACAGATATAATTTGGTTTTTCATTTAATCGCCATTACTATTTATACACTTGTGATGCATTCAAACCAATTCTCGAAACATGTTTTCCACTCTGAAAATCAAATAATTTTTGAAAATCGCTGTTCATGCATATTTTGTTTGACCTTCGGGAGCAAAAAGAAGTCGTTAGGTGGTAAATCAAGCGAATACGGGCAATCAGATATTAATTCGATGTTCTTCTCCGTTTTCTCGTGCTATGTGAGACTTGGCATTGTAATGATTTCAGCGATGACTTCTGACAAATAAGTTGTTGTATGACATTCTTTGATCCTCCAATGAAATGCTTGTATGTCCAGCACAACGAAAGAAAACTTGGTAGTTCTTCGTGAACCAATCACTTTTGTTAGATTTGGTTCATCTGGGAACACCAAAACAGTGATTGTTGCTTAGTTTCGGGCTCTTTTCACACCTAAATGTTCATGCAAAATCGAATCTATTACAATTTTCGATATGCCTAAGGATCCCTCTGTCTCACGGTGATTTTTTGGAACCACGTTGAGCACAGTTCGATCTTTTTTGGAATAACAACCTATTTTAGTCGATTTCCACGAAATTCATCGCGACCGTGACGAAATCTTGCAAATCAGTTGCAAACAATTTTTTCCAGTGGCGCTACCAAAAGTCAAACGCCACAATTCGAGTCATTATTGTTGTGTTAAGCCGTGAACTCGATTTTTTCACAAAATGGCCTTTTTTTAACGCTCGCTGCAACAAACTATAGTCTCCACGTAATAACTTAGACCAAACACATATTTTCCTTCTGGAACTGAAACCAAGACTTATATGTAGAGTATACAAAGGCAGGTGCATTATTACTTTTTTGCAGCCTCGTGTTTATTCGACTCACGGGGAAACCAGTGGGCAACACGAACCCTTTCGCATGAGACGAACAAACACGAGTCTGTCTAGTCGCTGAAAAAAGTAATAATTTCACCTGCCTTGGTCATCTCTACATACATATCTTAATGAGCACTGGGTAACAAAGGGCGGGGTTCAATATATCCAAATGTCAGGTTACAAAATTATTCGTTTGTTTTGCAGATGTGCCTACAAACACGGTGGAACAATGATTTATATTAAAGAAAACTTCCAGGTGACTGCAATGCTAGATATGGAAACATACAATGTGAAAGATGATATTGAATGCTGCGCAGCAAAATTTAAAATTAACTTATCCACTGTTGGCGTTCTATCAATCCATAAACCACCTAAACGATCATTAAGCATATTTTTTGATAATATCACATCGTTACTCAGCAAGTTAAATGAAAAGTGCAACTACATATATAGTACACTCAACATAAATATGATGCGCGATATACTTGAAAAACGAATATTAATAAATTTATTTGAGTGTTATGAACATAAAACAAATACATCGGATCATACCAGAGTTGCCACCAATAGAAATAATATTACATGATCAAATATTACTGACTATGTCCTTACAAATTTCCCAATTAGTAAGTGTAAAAGTGGGATCTCAGATAACGATGCTATGTCGGTCGTTATTAGCTCCGCAAAGCAAAAGGATCTGGACCTGTAAGTAGAAATCGCATATCACAGATTGGCATTTTCTTTATCAGGGAAATCATATGCCTGAACGGCCTGTCGCATTGGAGAGAAAGAACAGCCAACGGCCTCCGTGGTTGTCGAAAGATGTATGCATCGCGAAAAAGCAAGAACATCGCACAATGATTTTCAGTGCAAAGAAAAATTACACTCGATCGTTATTGTAAATGTCTGACAAGAAACCCAAGATAATACGAAACCTCGTTAACAGTCAAATTACCAGAAAAACAAAGAATACTGTGCAACTATTGCAAGTTGGCGGTGGAGATACTACCTCCTCTAGAATGATATATGATGAATTTGGGAGGTACTTTTCAACTATCACTAAAGTGAAGATTCGGAGAATTAGAGAATTCCTTCTCGACTGGGTAACGTCCTTCTTGAAAGACAAACAATTGTACACACGGTAATGGCGTAATGGCGCGCGTTCCGATATCTACAATGTAATCTTAGGGGATGGGCAAGGTTCTGTAACTGGACCGTTTATTTTCCTTCTCTTCTGTGCTGATCTTACCCAGTCTCTGACAATACATCATTGAAGCAGATTCTGAGGAAGGCCTTTCATAAATTTTCCGATGCATACAATTTGGTCAGCAGTACTTAGCGTGTATCCAGCAAGCTTCAAAGCAAAAGAGGTATCCTGATGGTACACAGATGGCTGGAGAATAGAAGGTGTTGCAATAGATATGGGCATCAGTGGGTCTAACTACCATCTAAAATGCCTACGGGAATCTACTTCAACATATTTCAAGCAGAGATTCTTGCTGTGAACCTGTACGCCATAAAAAATCTCGATAAGGTGGAGAGGTAGATACATTCAGTGATAGTCAGACAAGTTCTAAAGGCTATTAACGTACGAATCTAGTATGATGCACGCATGTCTGCACATCTTAACGCGATTGGGACGCAAAAACCACTTTGCAATGGATCCCAAGCCACTCAGGAATTGAAGGAAACGAAAAGGTAGATAAGCTGGCCAAAGGGGCAACGAACATGCCTTTTATTGGTCTTAGCTGTAATCTCCAAAAGAGTCACATAAAACGAGCAGTAGAGACAAAGGAGAATTAAAGGGCCTCATACGTGTTCTAGGGCAAAACATGAAAGCACTTATATGAGGCTCGTCAGTTTTTTGCTTCTAGTTGCACACGACACCAATAATTCAGCGGGCCATTTCTTGCATCTGCTGGATTGAAGGAAGGGTATCCTAGAGTAGTAGAGTTCATTAAAGGCATCCACCTATTCTAAAGCGCACAAGGACATGTAGCTATAGTAGATCTGTTTAGTTCAATTTTAAGTTTAATTCCCTCACTTCTGACTTTCAAGTAATGATATCATCGAATTTTTTTTAATTCCAAATCCCCATTCTCCTTTTTTAATTTTGATAGATGGTACCAGTAATATTTTGATGCATATTGCCACATTACAAAATTTTTGAATAAAAGCAATTTAAAGAGTGTAAAATGTAAATTTTATTAATAACAAAAAGCAAGTTGTTCAAGCAATCAAACGCTTGTTACTTTTAAATCAAACGTTCGAAATGCTATCCGCCTGTTCATATATTTTACTACTAACAAAAAGCCTTGCAAGACGTAAAAGTAGGTTTTTGCAGATTAAGTAGGTATCAATAAAAAATACTGAATAGCCAGTTTAATATACCGCCATATGCCAAATACTCGATATTCTTGTACAGTTTAAATGATCTTAGTGTATAAAAATTTTAATTCCTGTTGGATGCTGCCAACAAGAACAAGAAGAATTCAGCAAGAAGTGTGTTTAACGATATATGCATAGTGAGTGAAATCAAGAGAAAAATTAAAAAGGCAACTGAAGGGCGTCCTAAGCAAATAAAGGAAGATGTGAAACTTGATGAGAATCCTCGATCAATTGCAGCACAGACAAATCCCCAATCTTACAAAACACAATTACTGCAAGAATTCAATGAAAATGACTCTAATTCTGTGTCTAATATAATGCAGGATTTATCCTTACATTTCTCGAATAACAGCATTTATGTTTGTTAATAAAATTCAAATTTTTCATTTTTTAAATAACCGTTATTCCAAAATGTTGTGAATGTGTGGTATGAAAATTATAAAAAACTTCTTCAACAAATTTGAAATAAGGTACAATTGAAATACAGGAACTATCCAAATGACAATTTAAACACACTTAAAAAACGAACTTAATAGAAAGGATAGTGTACGGTTGAATATTTCTTTAATGTATCTTTTGTGAATGTAGCCAATGCATCTGACTATATTTATTATTATTATTATTATTAATGTGTTGCAATTATTACTTTCAGTGTTCTTGGTGTCTTTATGTATTCGACGTTTGCCATACACGCAATATATTTTTATTACTATTACTATTACAATCGATTTGGTTAAATGAAACACCTACTACAAAACTTTTTCTTTAGTTAAATACAAGAGATATTTCCAAAGTTCTGGGCACTGTGTTCTAATTAAATTACGCAGAACTTATAGGCAATCCTATTGGTGATAAACAAGTCCTAACATGTTTATGCAGCTCTCCAGTGCAATATAGTTCAATCTGAGTCAGGTGTTCGACTGATATAGACGTGTTTTTGCAGCACTGTTTTAGCAACCGTGGAAGACGTGGCAAAATTTCAAAGAGCAATCACTTTCTTTCTGTGGAAAGAGGGTGTGAATTATTCAACGTCTGTAAGGAGTGTTTGGTGACTCTGCAGAATCTAAAATAGTATACATCGGTGCATCGATCCTTTTAACATCATTAGAAGATGATCCAAGCAGTGTTCACTCGAGTACGTGGGTAAACGGAAGAAACATTACTACTATGAAGGACCTACTCAAAGAGGACACACGAAAGACTATTCGCCAAATTAGTGTACGCCTAGGAATAGGTACACGACAAGTTCATGACATCTTACATGACTGTTTAACATAAGCAAGGTTTCAGCCTGCTGGGTGCCAAGACTGTTGGGACCGGAACAGAAACTGAATAGGTCTGACACGTTAACTTCAAGAACTGCTAGCCTGTTACGGTGATGAATTTTGGCAAGGCATAATAACCACTGACGAAACGTGGATTCCTTATTTCAGTCCCGAGACCAAAAGTCAATCCAAAAAATGCCGTAATGCGGAAAAAGGGCCTCCATTTAAGACGCGTGTAGTTCCGTCTGTTGGAAAGGTCATGCTTACTGTATTCTGGTATTGCGAAGGGATTGTTTTTATGGATTATCTGCCGAAAGGTACTACACTTAACACAGAATATTTTTCCAATTTATTATCCAGACCACTGCAACAGGCACTTGTCAGAAAGCGGCCTGGAAAGTTGCATAAGCGTCCGTTATTGCAACAGGATAATGCAAGTCCCCGTACCGCAAGAAAGGCAAAGAATGGGAATTTCTTCCACATCCACCTTACTCACGAGATCCCGCACCCAGTGATTTTTATCTGTTCCCAGTTTTGAAAAAACCTTTATGGGATGTTCGATTTGAGTGTTGAAGTAAATATGTCATAAATGGGTAAGCTGCGGAGACACCGAAATGAGGAAGATTAAAAAAAAATAGTTGGGACAAATGTATTCAGTTAACTGGTGATGAAAATCGATAAAATAAAAAAAATATAGCTAAATTCCCTGAATTTTAGAAACATCTCTCGTATGTTATTCAATTTAAATAAAAAAATATTCAATTTAAAACGCCGTAATGTTGCCTCATAGCAATTTATTTCTTGGTACATTGTAAATAAATAAATACTAACTCTTATTTGTTGTAAAATCGTTACATAATATATCAAAGAAAATAAATAAATGTATAAATAGACAATGCTTGATTCTTGATCCTTTCTTTTTTTTTCGTTTTGAAATTAACGGGTGCCAATCCGTTTGTTTCTTAAGTTGAATAGGGTTAAAGTTGGAGTGCTGAAGAGAAATAAAATGTAGCCTCATTAAATGTTCATCATTTGTGGTATATTATTCAGTAAAAGCATATTACCTACACAAATATATTTTTTTGACGTAAGAAAACGAAGTCCTCTTTTTTTGTACTAGATACAACCTGTGATCTGAATATGAAATGTTGAAGATAGTGTTGACCCTTAGAACTCTCTCGTCCCATACTGTCTTTAAGTCTATTTTCTTCTATATTAGCAGCCACGTTTATACGCCCAGCAGGTACACCATTCTAAATGTGCCGCCCAAGTAAGTGGATGAAGTGTAAATGCCAAAAAGTATTACGTATAAAGTTTAAGAACGAAATTTTGTTATATTGGGTTAATTCTCGCGTACTATCATGCTTTCAATTAATACTTAGATAATATGGTGGGATATTTTTATTATTATATAAGAAGTGGACAAAGGAATTAAAAAATATATAAAATTCTATAAATACAAGTCGTCTGTTATCGGGTTTCCACAACTTTGCTCTTAACGCCAGTAAACAAATTTTTGAAGTTACGTGTGGTAGAGGTTACCAAATACTCTTTACAGATGTTTTGACCACATTAATGACGGATGATTTTTTCAGTTACACATATGATATTTGTAGGTACTGAAGACAGAGGGGTAGGTTTAAATTTGGTAAAGTTGTTAAATTTTGTGTTTGTTATGAACATGACGAGAAAATGGACCTGTGACTAATGAAGTTCCAGCTTTAAAAAAGAAGCGAAAAATGCTTATTTTCTTTTTTTTACTTGTAGCTCTTTTAACTAGCCTTACACAGAAAAACGATATCATATTCCCAAGAACGCTGTGATCCCCCTGCCTCCTACCTGACGGTGTATTCGATATTTTTATATGACGTTTCGATCCTTTCCGGCCATCATCAATTCTTTATTGGCGTCATATTAGATTTTGACACCGTCAGAAAGAATTTCCTTTTCTGACCTCAACCATGCATAACATATTGACAAAAGTTTTCGATATTATTCTTCAATTCACGAATACGTTTTATGATTAAATAAGGCAGCAATGAAATTCCAAAATGTCAAGCATTTCAATAGTCGTTCATTAGTAATAGCAAAAGAAGTAGGATTTCGGAGAGTCCTCAAAATAGGCACCCGTTTGGGTGAAGACTTCCTCGTTCGACGTGAACCGTTGTCCGCCATTTTTTTTAATTTAGAAATAAGAAGGAATCACCTGGGACCAAATCCGATGAATACGATGGATGTTGTACTAATTCCAACTTTAATTCAATAATTTCGGCCATCGAAACTGCGCAGGTGTGCGCTCATGCATTGTTTTGTTGGAAGAGGAACATTTTCTTTTTGAAATGAGGACGTTTTTTCGACGCATAATACTTTTCAGTTATTGTTTGTCCTTTTTCCAAGTAATCCGAGTAGATGATTACGCATGCATCCCTAAAAACCAAGGCCATCACCTTGCTGGCCGATTTCACCGTCCTCGCCTTCTTCGCAGCCCATTTACCTACAAAAACCCACTGTTTTGAATGTTCCTTTTGCCTCCGAAGTGTAGTAGTGTAAAGTGCAGATAGTTATGTATCAACGGAAAAACTCGTCAGGATTGCGACGGAAAAGCGTCAAAACAGCCTCAGAGTCGACCACACGATTGCGTTTATTTTCCACTAAGAGCGAACGTGACACCCATCATGCCGAGATTTTTATCACACCCAATTTTTCGTGCAAAATTGAAAACACGGTATCGTGCTATATGGCTGTGGCCTCAACTATTTCGCGCACTTTGATTCATCGATCATTCAAAACCATATCGTGGATTTTGTCAATCATTTCGGGTGTAGTCTCTTCAATTGGACGTCCAGAAAGATGTTAATTTTTTTCTGAATGTACGGTGACGTTTAAACTCATTTGCCCACTTGTAAACAGTTGCTAATACAGGAGTAGATGTACCATGAACTCTAACTCAGCTTTGATCTCTTTCGGTGTTAAGCCTTTTAAATGTGTTTAATCACCGCTCGAAATTCACGTTCTTCCTTTTTTTTTCTATATGAACAAAAATTCTTTGCTTCAATCGTCAATAAAAATGAAATCGTGTGACGGATATAACTGAGATTTCGATAGCTGTCTAGTGACTAATGATCCTTACTAGAAACAAACCATTTTCGATATTGACTTCGCTAGTAACTAGTGATCATATCATGCATTATCATATGATCACTAGTCATTGGACAAACGTTTTAGTTCCATCAACGAAAAATACATTACCATAAAGTGATCCTGTGTTGTTTGTTTTTCCAACAAAAAAGTAGCTGCGTTAACAAAAATAGCCAAAATTAAATTTATGTTACTGTAACTGCATTGAAATTGTTAAATCGCCCAGTATTGTTATTTAAGCAAAAAAAAACCTTAATGTTGATTTAACAAACGGCCTTTCCATTGTAGCAATATATACTTTTGGTAGACATTTGTTTTAGCAATAAAGTAATTTGTTAACGTCAATCGGAATTTTATTAATCAAACATCAGATGCACCCAAAAATAAGTGCTGTAATTATGAATATTGGTATCTATAAACCTCGAATTTATTTCAAAATAAAAAATTATAAATTAAAATTCTATCTTGCAATTTGCGCAAAAGTAAACAGTTTCAATTTTGAAACAAGAAGTGTCAAGCGAGAAGGAGGGATTGATGCAGCAAGCTGTAGTAGACCGCGAAACTCAGTTTTCAATGAACTTTGCAATGGACTGGATGACAATATCTACTTTTCTGAGAGTACAAAGTTTAGTGCAGACATAAAGCACGGGAGCAGGGGCTGTGCGGGGACGCTGGTACCAGTATATGACATTCCGTGCACTGCGTGGCATTCACGAACTATGCCTCAAGTTCAGATGAAAAGCATTCCTCGGCGACCACAACTCTCGAACAAATACATGGCTTCGAGCTAAACTGTTGCAGTTGTATAGCGTACATTCATATTTGCATTATTCAAATTTATTTCTAATAGCAGAATAAATACCAGGAGTTTTAAGTGTTTTTCTAGTTAATTAAAAGAACTTCTAAGATATGAATCGTTTCCATGATAGGCATTTTGTATGTTTCCACGAGTAAGATAGTTAGTACTTTTCTCGGGAAGTAAATACGCTAGCAAATATTCGATATCGATTAAAATGGAAAGTATCTCATCGTTGCTAAAGAAAAAGAAACAATTAAAGCATATATGTTTACATTAATTCTACGATATCGGTTATACATTACGACAAACTTGCAATTTAAAATTTTCAATTGCAAGCTTTGTGTTCAATGTTTAACTTTAATTTAACTTGGAACTGCAAAATAAAACTATTGCAGTTAGATATCTTTCATTTTACATATACCATATTTTGCACACTGTTATTTAATTAAGAATTAAATTATAACATTTACAATAAGCCTACTAGAATTTATTTTCATTACAGTGGTAGAGAAGAAAGTAATTAGGTATATGCGACGTATATTTATGAATTGAAAGTTCAGTAAATTTGTAAATGTTACGTTTTCAGATAAGGGTATTATATATATATATATATATATATATATATATTAACCTATTACAGAGTAGAATTATCGATTAGTAATTTCCTAATTTATTTATTACCCTAATATATATTACAAATGAACACATAAGATTTGTTATTGGCACTGTTTAGTAACTACATTCAATCCATTTGTTATATTGAGAAGTTTCAACCTAAAGCTACATCCCTTTCCTATTTTGATTTCTTTTAACGTATACCCGCAATTATGAGAATGTGTACATTGAAATATGAAATAGTTTCCTTTATTCTACATTTCTACTATTAATAGTCAGATGAGAATCTAACTTAGATGCCCTACTCGTATTTCCTACAGGTCCCTTATTCTCTTACAGACTTCCGTTGTCATTATACAGATATGAACCAGAACTTCGCAACTTTGAATACAGATGACGCCCAACTTGGTTTCTCTTTTTACAAGCTTGCGCGGAATTTAAAACCTTTTATCCAACTATTTCACTTCAAAAAAGGGATTATTGCACCATTATTATTCCCAATACAATTGTAAAAATTGAAAAATCAATCGAGGTTTTGTTGCGCAGCGGCGATATTTTAGCTATATGCTTTATTACGTCAGAAACAACATGGCATCGAATACGCAGTCTATCAGAGCGATAGCCCACAAGGGAAATTTGGCATTCATGATGTGATTCGCGCTAGTTGCCGGCATCAATAACATTGGTTGCTGCTGCGAACAATACGTACAAATGCTCTAAGGACTGACAATATACATGTCCTGAAATGTACTTGAAGATATTTTACACGTCTAACTGCTTCTATTATATCGGGGAGTGTCTTATTTATCGGTGCTGTAAATTGACTTTCAAATCAAGTTTGCATAGTATGTTACCCAAACATTTTTGTTTATTCTATAAGGACAAGTCAATTAGTTTCTGGAACAATCAATTACTTAAGGGCCAAATAAATAGAAATCCAAGGCACAACTCTAGTTGTACTGGAAGATTGGCACTATAAATAATAACCATTTATTGCCTTACATAACAAAATGGACACGCCATGAACTAAATGGCTATTCATAAAATTAATGGAAGGTTTCCTAGCCTTTGGTTTACATACCAAAAAGAACTCACACATAGCCAACCTTTTACCATTCCCCAGAATTAGAAATCTTAAACTGACAAACTGAACGATCGAAGTGGCACCTGGCGCGTTTCTTCCTACATACGAGTCCGTGAATGCTTCACTCAAATGATTTCGTTCCGTTAGGTGATTATGCGGTGGTGCTTCATCGTGTTGAAACCCTTCGAGCATACCACGTTTCTTATCAAACTTGTACTGCAGAAAGTGAAGATAACGACCGCCAGTTAATGTAGAATCCAAAATGTATGGACCAAGAATTGTTGAACTGAACCGTGCGGCAGTTTGTAAATCTTATTTCATCCGTTCTACAAAACTTTAAATTCAAACTGTGGGTCGGCTTCACACCAAGGATAATATTCAATACATTTGTTGCAATCGTCGGGTAGTAGTGTTTATGAAACTATGCTCTTTCGGTACTTGAAAGGCTGAAGTCGATGGATTTTGCATTACAACTGCCAAAACCCTTACCTCTTCTTCTTCTGTCTTCATCAATACCTCTTGCTGCCTTGTTTAGATTGAAAAAAAATTATACTCTATCAAATTATCATACAGTCTCTTAAAGGTAACTAGAGACTACCGCTCGAAATCCTGTTGTGCAGCCTGTACAGCACTTTTATGACACAGAATGTAATACTCCATGCTTTTCTTGATTAGGAAAATTCAATTTACGAAACCTCAACCAACGTTAGTTGGAAGCTAAGACGCCTGTCAATAATTGTCATTGGTATTTTTGCGAATTAGGAATTTAACCCTTTGTAAGGCAAAATTACTTTTGTTATATTTTCTTAATATTTGCAATTAGATTATGTTACTCTATGTTATATTATCCGAAAGAAAATAATAAAAAAAAAATTATATCCATGATGTCAGCATAGGGTGGTTAGTGTATTGACCACTAAAGAGATAACATTATTATTAGCGGTTTATTAATAATTATTACCTCAAAAAAGCGTCACAGTGAAGTCCTATACTTTACTAACATTATTTTTCATTAAAAAATGCAGAGATCCACATTGCACTCACAACAAGTAGTTGTAGAACGCACGCCGCTTCTAATTCTTCCTATCACTGGTAAATTTTTACCAACATCAAGACATCTTAGGGAAGTTTCAATACCAGTTTTTTTACTTTACTATTTACGATTACTATTACTGCTAACATACTGCAAAATTGAAGGTGAATCGTAAGTTTTTTTTCGGGAGGAAGGTTTAGCACATGCACTTTTGTAACATATAAATACATTTAAATGCAGTAATTTGACCCACCAACGGCGGCTTTACCACGGTATGTTGATGAGACATTAGTGGATCGAAATGATGAGCTCCGCCGATGTTTTGGTTGTATTCACAAACCGGCTTAGGTCAGATTACATTTCCCTTTTTCCCATGTAATTTCTTCGGGAAACAGTTTTTATTACAGCAGGATTGGGCAGAGAACTTCCATCTATCACACACTTCGTATTTCGATATTTCCATTTGCAGATATCGTTACTAGGTACAAAATCATATTCACCGGTTTCATGGTTTTCTAAAAAACCTTCAGGGTAGTGCTTGTGATCATCAACTACCAAATTTCGTGATAGTCCGTGATGATTTTGAATATTTCTTATTCAAGTAAGATATAAAAGGTCTCACTTTGTAGAGTTTATTGAAGTTTTCGGAAATTCTCTCAGGCATCATTCAAATGTAGGAATCTTAATATTCTCGAAAATCGCTTTTATGTTATTAGATTTACAATTTTATGAACCCGAAAATTCTCATTAGATGACCAGTAGAGTCGTATAGTTAGTAATTGATGAAACCCATAACCAATAAATGCATGTAATTCTGCGACAGTCAAGTCTAGGTCTACTCCATATTGTTGCGCATATTTATTCGGTTCTGCAAAAATATAATTCAATACTTCTTCGTCTAAAATCTGACAGAAAATTGCAAGAGGATTACCCAAACTTACATGAAATAGGGAACCAAATTCTTGATCAAAATGAAAATTGCCGTAAAGTGAAGGTGCGCAGCTTTCTCTCGCAAAATTATAGTTAAGTCAAAAACAAGATTCAATGAATTGCATGTGTTAAACAAATATTTCAGGCTCAATAGGTAAAGAGGTAGAAAAATTATGCCATCAAAAGTAAAAAAAAAAACAGATACGTCAGAAAAAAAATGTTAATAGCAACTTTACTTTCTTAAATTTAAAAAAAAAGGACAATTCAAGAGCGCGAGGAGTTGGAACCAACTGCCATTTGCTGTACTACAAAAACCGCTTTATAAACTAAATGGAAGACAGTTAAGAGGCCCTCTCGTTACGTAAGTTATATCTACATTATAAAAGCATAAGCGACATATGTGGTGGAGGTACCGGGTACACACTTTGTATCTTGAAATTTTAAATTTGAATTTGAAATTTTCTTCGTTTTCTGTAGTAAGTAGAGGTAACAGTGCTATGTTAATTGCTTTTGGTGCACTATCATACGTGAAGTGTACAGAAATATATTCATATGTGTATTGGCTAAAACGAAATAGCTTAATTTGCTAGCTCCCGCACTGGAAATAATATTAAAATGAATTCGAATAATCTCTTGGTATTTTGATTAAATATCAAAGAAGATTATATGTACAGTTGATACTGTACTAGCTAGAGGGAAAGCAAACGTTTTATTTTATATACGTTGAAATCTGTCTTTTGGTCTATATGCTATGGTTTCAAGTTCAGATTGTTTTGCAAGAAGTTATCTGTCGATAGAACTCACCAAATTCCCATTTTCGTTAACGGCAGTCACTCTTCCAATTTGCAATGATGTAGAATTTCTAGTCTTGGGTGTGCATACAAAAAACTTAACTATTAACTAACTAAGAAACCATATTTGGTACTGATTGATGTATCGACACACCTGCCGCTTGATTTTCACTTACTTTATCATGTTCGCTGTATTCTATCAGAATGGCTATGTGCGTTTGTCTACACTTGCGTCAGAATCGTGAAGACCCATTTTTCTGAACATTACAAAGAATTCGAACAACCACACTTTTCCAGGAAATGCACCAAGCCTGGATCCTTTCTTTCGTTTAACAATATTGTTTATCTCTTCTTATCTCATGATTTCTTAAAATGCGGGTTAAGCTCGTAGCTATAGCTAATCTAATATTTTCACTAGTGGAATTAGCAAGAATCAGAGTTAGCATATTTGGTATTGGTATTGAGTCGTCTTTGACGCCATTACTTCATTTCTACCTGGTCTACTTTCCCATTGTTCAAGAATTTTACTCCACGACACTTTCAGTGAATGAAAGAAAACAATATCAAAAGGCTAAGTTGAATGAGTCAACTTCGAAGGAAGTAATATTAGGTGGATATCATTTTTTACAATCTTTACAATTTTATAACTTCCAGTGTTAAAAGAAATGCTAGATGATTAGTTATAGTAAGTAAGGAATAATTATCAATTTAATCTAGCCTTCAAAACATAAGCCGTCAAACAATCCTGATCTTGTAAGATGTTATCTAGCGTATTCAGTGATTCGAACAGCACTATACATAATAGAGGTGGATTTTAAGATATTTGAAAATATCAAAATTTGCCGAGATCAATTCTCCTTACTAACTCGATAACATCTAATGTGACCGCTTTTAAAGTTTTGTATTTATATTTATACGCTAAATAATACCGTAAAAAAGCGAAGAGATAAGAAAAGTCATTCTTAATGGAACCCCACATACAAAAGTTAAGGAAGATAGCCTTGAGAGATCTCGCAGACCATTTCGTTTGGAAGTACTCTCTCATTAAATGTTGCACGTTACTGGTGTTATGGACCGGGCAACCATCCTGCTGGAACCAGATCTATTATCGAAGACGAAAACAAACCCAAACAAGAAACAAAATTTCATCGCATCACCACTTGCTAAATAGTAGTCCTGGTAATAGTCATTTTCGTTTAAGCATTGTACAATTTGTTAGTTTGTAAATGTAGTATGTCTTTCTTCAAGGTTTTGTAAACAGTTGATTTTGAAATTGCAATCGAGTCACCCGGCGAAGTAATGCGGTTGGATTGTTCGAAATACTTTGCAAGATAATATTTCAATACATATCCTGCTAAACATTGTGCTCTGTGATACTTATCTTTCAGGGCAACGCTCAGCGTAACTCGAGCAAGCATTTTCGATTTGTTTTGAAATACCCTTCTAACATATCAACTTTTCTTAGTTTGAATATTTATGTGCCATTATCAATACTTATTAAACTCGATACTTAATAATTATTTATCTATAACTACGAATACACAAAGTTTTAATTAACTAATCTCTGTAGCATTAATTGCATTTTGACAGTTTGTTTCATACTGACGTTTAATTCCATGGCAAATTTGAAAAAAACAAAGCAGATTTTCAACATTTTAAAGATAATAACAATTCAAAGAAGCTACAAGAAATAATGAAAAATAACAAATATCCTGTTTATATAACGTAAAGTTCTTTTGAATAATTATAGGCCATTAACGTGTGTCTTCCAGTACCATAAATTATTGCGTGATATCTTCGAAACATGCTTCGCAGGAGTCTACGGATATACTTTCCCACATTCAAATTAGAACATTTCTTAGCTATTGGAGAGTCTGAAATGGGCCTGGGCACCTCGAAATACCAACTCCAAATATGTTCAATTGCATCTTGCATTAACAAAAAATTTGGACCTGTGCCATAAGCGACTGGTATAACGTAATCCTTCAGAATGAGACCAACTTGTCTTTCAGCGGTTAAAATCACCACGAAATCTGTTCTTTCAACATGACTAATTTCGTCGGAAATCATCAAAGACCCACCACCCAAATTTTTCGACTTCTTTTATAGCAGCTGCAGAATAGAGTTCATGTGGGCGTCGGTATACACATACTCAACGACTGCAATCGTAACTGTAACTTATTTGTGAAGAGTATTGGCCTTCAATATAGAAGTTCCCATGCGACATACTCACCAGCGGAATTTAAGCGCCATGCTCTGTGGTTCACAGTGAAAACAGGTTTTCTTAGTCTCAGGTTTGCTTCGCTCAATTTGTTCTTAATTGTTCAGTCAGAAATATTCAATTAAGTCGTTCTAAGCCCGATTTGAAGGTCTTTTTGTTGTGGATGTGCGTGAACCTTGTCCAATATCTCTTTTATATTCACCGATTTTTAGGTCATGATTCCACATACTATGGATGACATAGTATGACATCGACAGCAGCTACAACATCTAACTCACAGCAAATTGCATTTTTTATCTATATTCTGATTGTTTGATTCACTTTATTTCATATAGTTCCTCGAGCGGGTATTACTATCTCAAAAATAATATGAAGAATTTATTTTGTTTTTGTAGATTTCAAAAAACACGACTTTTTTTAAGATTATAACTTAAAACATTATTGAGATGTAAACAAGTTTAATGTTTAATTATTTTGGCCACTTTTAACAATTTTTCACCAGCCTCTAAAAAACTGAAAATTATTTATGCACTGTAAGGCAGAATTTATTCTATAACCTTAGAATTATAATTTTTCATGATACTCCTATTTCTTAAAGAATATATATACCTTGTATATAAAGGAAAAGAATCCGAGAGCTACCTATACAAGATCCCTCTTTTATTACTGTTGCATTGATCATTTTCGTATCGCTTCGAATGTAATCAACTTTTTGATTTATACACCGGAGCTCGTTAGGTGTTATGAAGTCTTCTTTCCCGCGATCGATACGACACTATTAATCTGGACTATTGCCGCGATATTAAATCTTGGTATAATTGAACGATTTGTCGTACAACAGACGCCGATGGCATTGCTGACACAGCAGTTAGATAGTTGAAAACCACCGAGCGACAACTGAGGTGTACTTGTGAGGCAGTGATCGTACGTTATATAGCGGCTGGTCATATAAAAGTACGTCAAAGCATGGAAACTCCATTACTGGAAAGCTATAGTCGTAAATTCGGTGGTCGTCCGCGTCTCCCGTTGCTTTCACTAGCTTTGAGCGCAGTTTCACGATTGCTTACCGTCCCGTACAGGTTACACATCCGTTCGCTTATCATATATTCCACTTAAAAACAATAATAGGGTTTTATTTCGTATATTAGAAATTTTTATGAATAACACCAAATAGGAATTGTTGAATAATTTTGAATCGTTTATTATCTGCCTCTTTAACTAATAACATTTCAACGTCGTTCCAATATGATTTTGCTGAATTTCTAGATAACCTGTCTGAACATAATGGTCTTAGGTGCACAGGTGTATTTATGGTTGTTAGCGTTAGATGTGGTTGATCATTCGCTGTTATTGGGTAAGTTCCATAAGTATGGTAGATACGGTGTTGCTTACCCATAGTTGGAGTCACAGAATACAAATAGTTCATACTGAGGCGATAGATTTGACAGGTTATCGTTACAGCGTGCAGTTGCACAAAACTCGGTAATTTGCCTCCTTGTATTCATAATATTTGTCAACGACCTGCAAAATATGTGCAGGTGTCCCAACCTCCAGAAATTGTAAAATTGCACCTACTGCAAACAGTAGGAAGCTAAAACTTTCTGAGGACATAATAGACATCCTAGAGTATTCCTAAGTATTTGGTTTCTCCATCTAGAAATAAATCAATATAATATTGATTGTAACTATCTATTTCTAACATATTTTGAGATATTTATAATTTCGTCTTCAATCAAATAATGGAATAATTTTTTACAAGATTAAATTTCATACTTGGTTCTATCTAGATATTGCATTATAAGGCCTTCAAAATATACTTGATGTTTAGTATTGGACACAAAATTTTACAAAGTTCAGACTATTTTTTTTAAATAGCAACCACATATTTCTTTGCGTCCACTGCATAGAAAATTTGTATGTAACGTTTTTGTATATTTTTGGTGTGTCTAACACGGAAAGTGATAGAAACATTCACAGTTGAACGTGAGTCCTGCATTTGGATGTTGCATCCAAGTATCATAACAACAGTAAAGAAAGCATACTAACATTAGTCTTCTTAACCATCGATTCCAAAATGTAAACGTAAGTAGTCACTTACGAAGTAAAGTACTTAAGTGTTGACACATATGAAGCTAGGGATAACGCAGCTATTCTTGCGTGCAACACTTAGTGCATTAAAAAAACTGCAGAACAGCTTTTACAAAGAATTGAGTTGTGTTGTGATGTTCAGGCGGACGGAGGTGTTCTGAGCATTCATTGTAGATAGATGAATAAGTGGATGGCTGTAAAATGTCGTAATAACATTTAAAATAAGATTGTTAAGTTGTGTTTGCTGTTTTCTTTTAACACTTCTCTTTCGGATAATCCATAGTGGTAGTGAGTAAATACTAAATCTCCAGGTAAAAGGGAAATAAAGGTCTAAATCTCACAAAACCTTGTTTTGAAATTGTCACTGACATATGTGTGTCTACATTTACATAACTTTTATTTGAAGTGTTGCTCCCCTTCTTATTTTTCGGCAAGAAGATTAGCATTATAATGAATCTTTTTTAGTTAAGTTGCTCGATTAGGCTCAGAATTTTAATCCGCTGTTTAAGATTGTCAATGGTAGTAGGTTTTGTTTACTGTAGTCTTGATAACCAAACTATATTAGGACCAGCAACCATTTGGGTGCAGTTTCGAAGTGCAAAAAGAGCCTTTCACTACAACTAATTACTTGGGTTCAAAATTTTGAATCAATAATTTTAAAAACATCAATATTAGTAGCTATTGTTTACTGTTTTTTTACTTTTTTTTTACGTTTTACGTTTTTTTTTACTGTTTTGGTTGCTAATAAGATTGAAAAATTCGGTTGAAGGGCTTTCAGTGCACGCACCATAACATGTACAATGGAATTTTTTTCTCGATCTGTCGTTTTGTCCACGATTAACCACAGCCGCTTATTTTTAACTACGGCTTTGATCTTTTCTTTGTTATCTTCGCGCACAGATGGTAAATACCTGCGCAATGTTGTCCGAGATGGTGGCTCCCAGTTGGAATTGTATTTATTCCAGAAGTCCTGAAACGGTTTTTTATCCAGTAGGCGAAGTTGCAACCCACATTCGACAAATATAGACATTAAATCCAACACAAATTGCTTTCTCGGAGGCACACCACCTTCTTGGTTTGTGTGCTGTATACTACTGACATGCTTTGTACAGTCATAGTTGTGCCAGCAGAATAACGGTTTATCGCAATCTTTACACACTATTTTGGCACCATCATAATATAAATCCGGAAATTCACCGATATACTTTATACATTTTCAAGCGATGTTCGCCTTTTGCGCTTTTGTACGCCCGACATACTATGAATTATACAAACGATATTCGACTAACTCGCGTGGAAATCCAAAATGAAATAACAAAACGTGACTGCTTCGCTTCCTGGGTTGCGCGTGATATTACGTACTAGTTACGGTCCTAATTTACAGACACGCTGGCCCACTCTAGTAATAAGGATTGCAGACTGTGTATCAAAAAGTATCTAGAGTTAAAAAGAGCAGCCGCTGAGACTTTAAAACCAATACCAGTAGCGTTAGATAATATACTGGCCCTGGTTTACCTTGACTTGTAGTCCACAGGTTTCAACACCGTAATACAGTCGAATGATTGTGATTAAGTCTATGCGCAATTTCCCAAAAATTAACATCGACTTCATTTGGCTCAATAATCCAACCACGTTCGAACGGGGCTAATTGTTTATAAGGTGCACGTTCTCGTCTGTGAGGTATCACTCACGATTCCTTGAAACATACTGCACGCATACTCCTCGAATTGAGCGTTCCAACATTAACTCCATTAACATCATCTACCTACCTATACCCAGAGGTTAACGTCCTAAAATTTATAAACCCAATATCCCTTACGTTCTATTGTCAGCACTATCAATACCCCTACTTACAAATTATCAAAGTATCTTTCTAACCTTCTAAAACCCCACGCTGACACAGCAACCTTTTCATTAAAAACTTCCAACAGTTCTTCAAAGAAATAGTTGATAATAGATCCTGGTGATTCACTTGTCAGCTTTGATGTTGAATTCTTATTCACCAAAGTTCCCATACCAGATGCGGTATCCATTATTAAAGAGTTCCCCATCTTCAATGATCAACCGGAAGGTCTGCCTGACTTGGTTAAAGCTTGTCTTTCTTCTACCTGCTTTCAGTTTCATGATAAATACTACGAGCAAGTCTCGGGTGCAGCTATCGGATCTCTTCGGTCTCTTGTCGTGGCCAATATCTTTATGGAAGCGTTTGACTCTGAAACCCACAACCTTAAGCCAAAGTGTTGGTATAGGTACGTTGACGACACCTTTGTCATCTGGCCTCATTGACACGAATCTTTAAACAATTTCCTATCGTTTCTGAATTCCCAACGTGAGGTGAATCAAATGGTTGTCTTCACACATAGATTCCTCAATATCTCATACCATCATCTAACCCAAAAGCGCGGTGTTATTCTCTTATCTACAAGACCACTTCCATATCTGAATCCATTCGCAGAATCCTTTTTGGATAATCATGTTAGTGTTTGGATTAGGTTTTTGGAATACTCTGTATAACATTTTTTATATGCAGTCGTAGAATCTTTTTTGCCAGTACAATCCCAACACTGGTTTGCATGGATAGAAGAGATAAATGTTTAAGGTAAGCTCTGCGTTTTTCAAGTTTTTCATGATATCATACATCTTAACCCTCAAGTGCTATCGTGGGGTGTTTCGGAACCCCAGAGGTCATTTTTTTTAAATTTTTTCTAAAACTATTTTTGTCACATTTCTAAGGTTCCAGGTATTCGCCTATGCAAATGAGATATGTAATATAGTGTAATTTATTATTTACCATATTCTACAGTTTTAGCAAAAAATAGCTTTTGGGGTGTCTCAACACCCCACGATAGCAATTACGTTTGTTTTTTTCAAAAATAGCGTAGTGTATTCTAACCAATGATTTAGAATTTTATAGTGATAATAGCCCTCGTCCTCTTTTGGGGAAATCACAGATGTTGTTGTGCATGTAAGTATAGGGGATTCACTTATATACGTTCCAATTCGGCGATTTTTATTATAGTACCTACATGTACAGGGGATTCACTCATTTATGTTCGACTTCGGTGATTTTTTACAAATCAAATAGTGGCATTTCCCCTGATTTCTGTACGGCGTATAAATATTCGACTCAAACAAATTTCTTACTCAGTTCCTCACAAACCAGAGCGTCGTCAACTTGTTCCTTATTTCCCTTCTATAATACGTGTATTGAATAGTAAAAACAATATGATAAAGTTTCTAACTGATGAACAATTAGCAAATCTTGCCGAAAACTTTTACGATGATGTTAGTGAAAGTGAATGCCCTGATGAACGTGATGATGATTTGAGTGATGCAGCAAGCGAACATAGTGATCACGACACATGTTCAGAATTTGAAGTCGAATCTGAAAACGAAAGTGAAGAAGACTTAGGTGATGTCAGTGCAAGAACAAGTTACTTCTATGGACGAAATCGATATAAGTGGTCCAAAAATCCTCCTGCTACTTCACGTACCAGATCTTCTAATATAGTCACTCTTCGACCGGGAGCAAAGGGTCCGGCAGTAAATACTCCTCCAAGAACACCTTCTGAAGCATTTTCTCTTTTCTTTACGGAAGAAATTCTAAATGAAATACTAGAGCATACAAATGCAAAAATAACGGAAACGAGTTCTTCTTATGGACCAACGGCAAGTTATGTTGAACATGTAGACATGATTGAATTGAAAGCATTTCTGGGACTTGTAATTTTGGCAGGAGTGTTTAAATCAAACCACGAAGATACTAGAAGTCTTTTTGCAACGGATGGTACGGGACGAGATATTTTTAGAGGTGTCATGTCTAAACAACGGTTTTTGTTTCTTTTGTCAGTGCTAAGATTTGACGATCAAACAACTAGAAGGAACAGGATTGACAATGGTGATAAACTTGCTGCCATTTCAAAAATTTATGAAATTTTCAACGCAAACTGTACGAATAATTACAGTTGCAGCGAATATGCTGTTGTAGATGAAATGCTTGTTGGATTTCGCGGCCGCTGCTCTTTTCGCCAATATATCAAGAGTAAACCAAAAAAATATGGCATCAAAATTATGTGCTTATGCGATTCGAAAACGCATTATCTGATCAATTCATTTATTTATACAGGAAAGACAACCGAACCCAATCCAAACAAACTTTCAGTTCCAACACGTAGTGTACTCAAATTAATTTCTCCGATCATCAATACAAATCGAAATCTAACAGGAGATAATTGGTTTTCTTCTATAGAGCTGTTGAATGAATTGAAACGGGTTGGTATAACGTATGTTGGAACACTTCGTAAGAATAAGCGCGAAATTCCGCCAGCATTTTTACAAACTAAACAGCAACCAATAAACACCTGTAAATTTGGATTTACGCACGATAATACGTTGGTTTCCTTCATACCAAAAAAGAACAACTGTGTCTTGTTGGTTTCGTCTATGCATCACAATGGAAATGTTGAAGTAAATGCAAAACCTGAAATAATAAATTTCTACAATTGTACCAAAGGGGGAGTTGATGCTTTAGACCAGAAGTGTATGACGTACTCCTGCCAAAGACGAACCAGACGATGGCCAATGGCTATATTAGGAGCAATGGTAGACATTTCACGTGTCAACAGTTACATAATTTTCTTAGCCACTTCAGACCATACAGTTAACATGACACGAAGAGAATTTTATATTCGTCTAGGAAGAGAACTCGTCAATGACCACGTAAAAAGACGATACCAAACAAAAGAATTGTCAACTAAGCTAAACTCAATTATCAAAAATTTACTAGGCTTAGAAACACCACAACAACAGCCACAAGAAGCAGAACCTTCAAGAACCTACAAAAGGTGTCACATCTGCGGGCGAAATAGAGACAAGAAAATAAAAACCACGTGTCATAGATGTCATCAGCATGTCTGCAAGGAACATTCTGAGCAACTTGTAAAATGCGCAGAATGCTTACAAAGGTAAATTGTAAGAAATTTATAAAAATCTGATTACATGAAATAACACATTACATGTTTTTTGTCAAATAAAATGTACGCCTCACAACGTCATTGTCAGAATTTTTATGTGAAATGCTAATGGCATTTTCTTTTACAGGGAGTAAGACCATAGTTTCCAGTAACAGAAAAAACCAAGACATCTTAACAATACAGAACACAATTTTGTAAAAAGAAAAAATTGTACGAAGAAATACTTTTTACATAATTTTTATGAATGTAACGTTTCCTCCTAATTTTCTGTTTTGCTTTAAATAAAGTTTTGTTTTTCCTTACAACAATCGCAAGATAAAGGTCTAGTTATTACACTGTGGGTTTAAAAGTGAAAAAAAAAAGATAACTAACAAAAAAAAGCTAAATTTAAAGAGTGGGGTGTAAAACACCCCACGATAGCAGTTGTGTTACCTGAAAACACGATAGTACTTGAGGGTTAAATCTATATTATCGCATATCGTTGAAAGTTGAAAGCCCGAAGAGAAAATGAATTTCTAACAAATGACGTTCGAGATTAAAAAAAAAACAGCTAATTTTCTTCTTTTAACTTTAGCACTTTTATTTGATCTTGCAAAGAAAAATTAAAACTACATCTTTATATTATGCTCCAAATGGCTGGTTTAACTAATGAAAAGTTCTCTCCGCTCCATTCTGGGGTAAATTTAATTCCGATGCCACTTCACGCATAGATGTTGATGAAAATTTCGAGTACACTGTTGAAGAGATGATCGAGAATGGCATTGAGAATGTGTTTTTAGCTTTTCTCTGCGAGGTCGAATAAAAGTGCTATAGGTAAAAAAGAAAGTGAGCCTTTTTCATGTTTTTAAATTAAATATAAAATTTGAGCCTACCCTCTATCTGGATCTCTGTAGTTAAGTTGGCAGTAAAAAATATAAATTATTTATGCAAGCTTACCTTACTCTATTGACGTCTGGATACGAGCGAAAGTGTATCACCGTAAAGAATTGACATGAAATTGCAGCATTAATATTGCTTTCATTGAAGATTCATTTAACCTTCCGCGAAGCAGCATGGTGAAAATATGTGCTTGTAGCTGGAGAATAGTCGTTCATCTACTGAAGTAATATTTGCGTATTTGAAGTACTTCTCACAGCTTTTACATTTGAATACCATTTATACGTAGGCTTATAAATCTCATCGCCTGCAAATTTAGATTTTTATTTAGAACAGTAGTAAATTGCCCAGCCTCGTATTGCCTATATGATCCATCAAGTTTGTCAGGGACGTTTTCATATTATCGCTAATGTTAAGTTTTATATATCTATTCTGAAAATTGTCGATCGTACCTCTCGACATCATTTTGAAATACCAACATCTGATCGAAATATATGCTATACTACAACAATACACATTACTCCACATATTTCTTGCCTAATTATAAAATCAAATTGATTATCACTTATACCATTCAATGGTAATAACTATTTCTTTTTCTACTATTTTCTATAAACTTAAATGGACTTCATCTGCAAGATATATATGGCGGTTAATGTAAGAACTTTCATCAAGTTTAGTTGCTGAATAAGTTGGATGTATTGACCAACGAAGACATGCATCTGTAGTTAACCGTAGAAAATTAGTCCTAATTTAAATTGAATTATCGATTGCGTTATTACAGAAATGTAGGGTTTAAGGGGTTCACAGTTTTTACCGTATACATAAAATTATTTGCAATATACCTCTGAAGGTTTGCATGTACAAACTCCTTTTTTGATTAGAATCCTTTGAGTATCCGAAATTACAAGAGTTTCAAGAGACCATCAGCTATTTTACTTCATAATGAAACATTAGATATTGACTCGCAATGTATGTTCGGCATGAACACCATAGAATCTGCGACATGAACACAGTTATGAAGGTGGATCAAATATAAACGAGATTTTTGTTTTAGATTGCTTAATATTCAGCGGAGCACATAACCGCCTGGAGGAGTGGCGGCCGGAGGTGTCAGGAGTGGTGAGAACGATCGTCTATCGGTCAGTATGGCACGTGATGTCTGAAAAGCCGTTGCGGCCGTTAATTGTGCAACGCGTTATTATTTCTCGCTCGCAAGGGCATGAAACCGGCTAAGCGCTGGGAGGTCAACGATTCAAGGAGGAGTAGAAGAGTTTATACGCAACTAGCTACTACCGATCTGCTCAGTAAAATGTATATCCAAAACAGGAGATTATATTGAAAAAGGATGTGTATTTTTATTTTTTTTATTTTTGCAAATAAAAGAAATTAAATGAAAGTCTCCTTTATATTTGATTCGCCCCCGTATATTGTAGTACCTCACTGAATAAATTGAGTAAGAAGTGTCGGATGCTGGCGTCACATGCTCTTTAGTTCGCACCGTATCAGTGAAACTTTGCGGCATCAAATGTATTTTTCATAAATCTCATTACGCCTCCTTACAATTAAAATAATGACTAACCCTAATAATAAAATGATATTCATAAGTTACTTTCAAAATATTCACTCACAAAATTTCACATTCCCGACATCACTCATGAGTAAAGTTCACTTTCCGTGCGCTTCACTAAATTACCAGAGACTAAGGCAGACTGTTGTTTATTGGTCTCAAGAGAATGGGTTCGTGTTGCCTACTGGTTTCACTTAGAGTCGATAAAACACGAGTCTGTCTAGTCTATGCTAATTTAATGAAGCGCACGGACAGTGGCGAACTTTATTCATGCGGGAGAGAACCCCTAGCATCAAAGCTGTTTCTTTCTAAATTCAATGGAATTTCTGAGTGCATTTCGAGGTAATAATGCGTTCATCCAATGCTGCAAGGTTCTCGAGGCGGTTGGGGTAAACCCTGATGTCCTTGAAGTGGCCCCATAAGTAATAAATTACTCGGAGTAAAATCTGACGATCATAGAAGTTATTATACTACTATAAACTACACTTCATCCTTTCCAAAAGTTTGGGAAAAATTTCATTTAAATCGTTTTTCATATTAAGTTAATATGTGTGATCTCCATCTTACTGAAATCGGACACCTGGATTTCGATTGTTGTCTGTTAGTTCATTGACTTCATCGACTTCCTTATTATAGGAAATAGTAGCTTAAGGAATGAAGTACTTTGATTCTGCAATAAGTCTAAATACCTAACCGCAGTAAATGTTCCGATGATAAGAAAAGAAGCGACAATAAGCTCAGCACAAATTTCTGCCTATCTTTGTAGTCTTTGAGTACGGTGCTGGATCATCTAATGAGAATGTTCCTGACGCCAGTATCAGCAATTATTGCCATCAACAGTACCATTAAGAGGAAATGATTGAAAGAAACAGTTCTCCTAATTTTGTCAATAATGCACAAAATTCAAAACGTCCGTCAAAGTCTTTTCTAAGGAATAGATTTGTAAGAGCGAAACATCCCTTTCTTCCCACGATTCTAAAGAGAATTGACGTGTAAAAATTATGGATTTTCTGTGGCTTCTAATAACACGTCTGATTTTTGGTTCTCACTAGTTGCAAGCTTTCCTACTTCGATTCTAGATGATCCCTCTCTCTAAAATGCTTCAAAGTTTTACTCACAGCAGGAATAATTAGTTTTCTATTTGGGTTTTCTTCATCGAAAAGGACGTACACTTCATGTTCTGTTCTCTTACGGTTACTATACTTAAGGATCATAGCATTGTTTTTCTCTCTATTTTAGTTAAAATGATATTTAGACCCAACAAATAAATGACTAGTGTATAGATGCAGTAAGAGATAGGAACTAGACGAATTTTTATGAATATTATAATCAGTCAAAGTAGCTTTATCAAACAGCTAAAACAATATTCTATTCTATTTCAAAAAATTTAATCATGACGTTATACATCAAAAATGACATTTCTTTCTTGCATAATTCAAAGCTATTCTAAGATTTCGTCAAACAACTGCTACATAAACATACGCACAACTTGAGTACGTTGTGTAACACACCGATACTTGTTTGAACGGAAGACGCTCTAAAATATGTAAAAAAATACAATAAATCTAATTGATTTTGATTTTTAATAAATAGTGAGTTGTATTGCCAAACTCTAAGAAGAGAAATAGGACAAGATACATGTTTTCTCCACCTCGTTTGCTCGCAACAGCGGTAAGTTAAATAAGTCGAATAAGATGGTGTCTAGTGTAATAAGCAACTCGCAGCGCTACAAATGAGAATAAGTTATGACATCGTATTGTATTAGCGATCAGAACATCAATAGTAGCAATTCTGCCATTAGTACGGTTATCTTTCGTATTTCGCTACATACGAATCTGATCCCGTAACAACAATAGATCTATTGTAGTGTCCCTTGGATATCCTTTCACAGAAGCTAGATTTGTTTGTTAGAAATACGAATAGAACGTAACACCTGTCAAATTAGACAATTTTGAAAAACAATATAATTATAGATATTCGATTAGTTTTTTATATTCCAGAAGTAAAGGAGTTCAGTGCTAGGCGAGATGAATATAATTGGTGAATCACACGAATTGATAAAAAATACACTGTTGACAAACATACGTATACACAGTAGTGTGAATATGTTTTAGACCAATCACGAAAATTGCAATACTTCGCCACTGTTAGTTTTATGTTTTATCTCACAGGCAACTAATATTAATCCGCTTATCAAATCTTCAAATTTGTAGAAAATTTATAGTAAAATGAGTATCAAATTTCTGTCGTAACAGCAATTAAGTTTAAATTTAGATACGATAGCGTAATCCTCCCTAAATAAAGAAACCTTATTTATTGAACCGTTATAGGAAGGAAATATTTCACGATATCTTCGTACATGTTTAGTTTAGCACTGGATTCAGTGACAAATAGTTGTGCGTATGTGTAATTTTTACCTTGAAATAAATATTAAACCGTTGAAGATTCTTTCTTCCCAATCTTATTTTTTGTGCTATTTAGAGGGTTTCATTCAGCATTCGTATTTACACCTTTATAATGGGAAAAATACCTATTGGTGAACGTCACAGAATAATAATGTTATATAATGAAGGACAAACACAGCGACAAATAGATGAAAAAAACAACATTTTCGAAAACAGCAGTTAGGGAGTTGATCAAAAAATTTAACGAAACAGGTACCGTTGAAGACAAACCAAAGAGTGGACGAATTCCTAAAATTAGGAATAGTCACATAAGATATCTGAAAATACAGTCATTGAGAAATCGTCGAAAATCTTCAAAAGAACTAGCGACTGATCTCGAAACTGCTACGGGTGTGTCAGTAACTGCTTCGTGCGTAAGAAGGCATTTGATTAAACAAGGTCTTAGGGGATGCGTTGCCATTCGTAAACTGCTATTTTGTCGAGGTAATAAACAAAAGCGTTTGCGATATGCAAGAGAACACGAAGACTGGACTCCAGAAATGTGGTGTTGAGTATTGCACAGCGATGAATCGAAGTTCGAAGTTTTTGGCAGTAAAAGACGCCAGTGCGTTCGTCGGAGAAAGAGAGAAGCGTCCAACCCAGAATGTTTACAGCCTATAAACTATAAAACACGGTGATGGGTCTGTGTTAGTGTGGGATTGCATTTCGGCAAATGGACCGGGGGATTTAACAATAATTAAGGAAAGATTAACTGGAGAACGTTATCGTTATATTCTCAAAGAGCATGCTGTACCTTCTGGACGGCGGTTAATCGGAAATAATTTTATGTTTCAACACGATAACGACCCAAAGCATTCGTCCCGAGTTGTTAAAAACTACCTTGAAGAACTTACTCAAGAAGGAACCCTGGAAGTTATGATATGGCCGCCACAGAGTACCGATTTAAATATAATAGAACACGTGTGGGAGTATCTTGATCCGAAGAAGAACGAAAGGCAGCCAAAAAGTGTCCAAGAGTGCATTAAAGTATTGCAAGAAGAATGGGCAAATATCCCGGATGAATTTATAACAAAATTATATCGATCAATTCCGAAAAGAATTGTACGCAGAGCTAAGGGGGGCCATACAAAATATTAATTATATCTTTTATTTATAACCAGTTCTGTGGTTAAATGTTTGTAATTTCATTGAATATAAAAATGCTAACCAATGTTTAAATTTATTTTGCTTAAATTCACTTATTTCTGCTTTTATTTCCTTTATTTACTACTGGTCTAAAACATATTCACACTACTGTACATTCTTTTATTGGAATACTAGTAAATATAAATATTCGCGTAAATTACAATCGTCCTTCAGACAATCACAATTCGTTTCTTCTATTGTCTCTTCGCTTAAAAAGGTCTAATCTTCATTCTACACCGTTCTGGTTAAACTGTTTTTCTAGGAACTCCTTAACATACTACTTTTCTGGACATGTTACATTTACTTCTTTCCAACAGCAAAATACCACATCGGGTGTTAGGTTACAATAGTTACAGCAATTATAAATGTTAAACGTTAGAACATATTTCAGATTAATTTAGTTATATTTATTTATTTTATTTTATTTTACCTTTCACCAAGAAGAGGTTGAGCTTAAAGCAAAACCTTTAATTTGAATTATAAAATTGTTTCTCAATCTTCTTAAGCCACTCTTTCTGCTGAACGTGGCCATAACACACTTGGACGGATTCAGTATTAACCCATGGTCAGAACACGAATCAACAAATTGTTCGATATCTTTATGTATCTTTGTCCGCACTTTATCGATTTCATTAAGTATAGCGTAGGACCGACAATTGATCCTTGAGGAACTCCCGCGTTGGTATGTAATCCACGTGATTTAACGGCGTCTATACTTTTCTTTTACAGAGATACTGCGAGAAAAAGCTCACGGCTGCAACGTTCAATATATAGCGTAGAATAGTTAAGTAGTTCGTGGTTAATAACGTCAAAAGTCTGAAAAGTTAAACAATATCAAAATCTTAATTTTGCCTACATCTTGTAGCTTTTAATATTTCGTCACAGATCTTTAAAAGACCGGTGTTAAAGCTACAGCCTTTTATAAATACCAATTGTTTGTCGGGTGATATATTGTTTACATGTGTTCTTGCAGTTGGGCATTTAGAGGTTTCTCAAAGATCTTTGGTAATACTGGCAAGAGAGTTTATCTTACTAAGAGGTATGATATGAGCTAACTTCCAGCTGCTGGGAAAAGCAGAATTTATAATGCAAAAATTGATCTTGTGAGTAAATTCCTCTATTAAATGAAGAAAGCGTAAATTAAGCATACGTAAATTAATATTGTCGGATCCGGTGGCTGTAGTTTTAATACTACAAGAAATATTTAAAACATGGGACTGTGATATTGGAGTAAAGTTAAATGTTCGAAGTGAAAGATTTTTTTTAAATTAGTTTTATAGAAATAGAGATATAGAGAATAAGAAGTTAAAATTTATCGCTGATTTAGAAATAGAATTTATAAAGAAACTATTTAGAACGTCAGTGTTACGAAGTTCTTTGTTGGACTCATTAAATAGTTTGCATTTTGCATACTAACAGAATTACGAGAAATGTCTTTACGTTCATTTCTAAGGCATTTATAATAGTCCCAGGTAGCTGTAGAACGCGTACTCTTAAATTTCGCCAGTGCATTGTCTCTTAAGGTCACTAGTATTTAATATTGTCAGTAATCCATCGATTTGATGGTGTAGTCATTTCTACAGTAGTAATTGGTGCAAAAAATCAAACAAAAGTATGATTGTATAGTTAAAGAAAGCTAATTTCTCATTAATAGAATCAAAGTCCGTTAGAGTCCTCCAAGGCGCTACTGGTAAGTGGCCTATAAATGTATCTTAATTGAAAAATGTCACATTTCTAAATGCTTTAAGGAAGGGATATATTGATTTAAATAGAGTTAATATAGTTAAATAAAGTTCTTCGTGATTCTAGTTGGGTAATCCATAATTTGTATTAAACTCAAACTATTCAAAGTACTTTCAAATTTTATAGCTGCAGGTATATTTAAAGCTAGTAAATTTGCATTAAAATCTCCAAGACATATGATAAAATTGTAATTCAATAAGAAGTGAGAGAGAGAAAGAGCCGTCAAACTATTTTAAAAAATTCAAAAGTTGGGAAATTACAGTTGCCAATTTATGACAAACAATATTCTTCGTTATGTACTACCTACTTCATGAACATAAAAATTATGATTCCTGCCATTTGTTTTTGTAAACTTTAACTAAGAGTTTGTATTTCCAATTAATACAGTATTGTTCCGCTCACAAGTATGATAACGGTGAAAAACAAAAATCACATTTTGCAAAGAGGAGAGGATGTTCTATTTGTTTTTGTGCCAATTAATCGAACGGCTCTCGTAGATGGAAATAGCCAGCTGATAGTGATTGTTATGAAATACTTTATGTAGATTTAAGAGTAGGGAAAGATGCAAATGCTCGTAACAATTTCCGTCATTCACTTCCGTGAAATTAATACAGAACATTAGTGTTCGTATAATACGACTGTATTATGTAGAAACGGACAGAAAAGAAAAAGACACCGAATAAGCTTCCTCTGTTCGTCCCAATGGTTTGTAAATCACTGGACTGCGGTCAATTCGCACGGCCGCTCGCTCCACTATAAATCTGCCAAATACACACGTCGGTCAGCGTCTCACCGTTTCACATTTACACTGACCGGTGGCGCCTGGACAAGGCGCAACTATAAATTCCGTACTACCTACCATGTTAAAAAGCCCTTAAGCAAGAGAACCTAATAATTGCAAATTGAAGACGTACCATCCGTATCTTTCGCAAACTGGCGATCGGTAAAGTAAATTAGAATTCAATCAGACGTGTAGGCTAAAAATAAAAGGCACTTAATTAAACATGAATGTTTAAGCCTTAATTGGCTACGAGCGATGCCACCTAACCCACGCATGATTTTAATTTTCGCTTATTAAATTATCTTGCGCTTCAGGCCTTTTTAGAAAGAGGCTGTACATTAATCTCTTGGAAGCCGAATTATTTGCATTAATTATATTGTCATACATTTGTTTCCCTTGCAAGTTTGACAGAGCTATAAAAAAATGATTTGACGGGCTTAGTATGAACGTTTTCGCCTGATCTTATCCTGGTATGTTTTGCCAGTACATGTCCTTTTGATTCTCCTTCCGTTCTATAGTTTCCTATTATAGGTCACCCGTTTTTAAACTACAGTAAAGGTTTAGACAAATGAAAGGTGTATTTGTTGCTTCTTTGACCACTTTATAGGCCTTTTCATTTCCTTTAATCGATTCCTTCTGTACTTTAAATAAGAGTCTTTTCTGTTATAAAAAATTATTAGATTAGAGAAAGGATTTTGGATTACAACTGAAACATGTGGTTTATAAAAATATTTATTACTTTTTTATGAATTGATAAAGGTCCTATTTCAAGTCTAATATCTCATGTTATTATTACTTCTGGTGTTGCCTAACTTGTCCCCTTACGTTGTGCAGAGCGCATGTTATAACATACGAAAAGGAAATACTTATTTTAATTAATATTGAAAAATATTATTTTAACAAGTAGTGCACGTCATTGGTGACGTTTATGTTATGTTGCATAATAAAAATATCAATTTACAGACAGCTGTTTTAATAGTTAGATTATCTGAAAAGTCCAATAATAATAATGCATTATATTGAATGCACAACAACTTTTTATCCATTGGTGCAAATTTAATTCTACAAAATTACAAGCAACGATAAAAACAACCTAATAAATCTTTTGATGTAACATAACTATATCCAATAACTGAAATAAATAAATAATACTTGACCGACCACAAAAACATCCATCTCACGTAGTAGTGCTGTAGATTGTCGTTGTAAAGAATATCTTCCAACAGACTTTGAAGGCAGCGCTCTGTTTGAACGTTTGCAACACAAGATGCAATTTGCAATTTGAATCGACCACAAACACTTTCACGATAATGAGTAACTTTTGAAAATGAAAATAAGTGATCGCAATTCAAAAGCTGCAAGAACTATTAAAACACGAGCTACATAACCTAGATGTCAGGCGTAAACAAGTAATCACAGTCTGTCAGCGAAGTGCAAGCTAATTCCAGTGCACTAACACAATTTTAAATTTGCTCTTGATATTTCTATACATTTAACCTTACGTTCATAGTTATTTTATTTTGGGCTGCATTATTCGTGCTGATAGTCCTACGGATGTCTACTACTTGCTAAAATAAATAAAGTATATTTAATGTTTATTGTTTTTTTATATAATTATTCATTCAATAATAATGGTAAAGGATTATTATTAAAATAATATGAACAAGTGTAGGTATACTTTATACACAAGCAATCGATCTTTAACCCTTTAAGGCGGAGAACTACTTTTGGTTGACAAACTTTTTTCAGTTTAACGGGTTTCATAGGCATGGATTGTTTTAGGGACGTATACTCTTTGAAAACGCACATATTTTCGTCGATAGACAAATGTCAGTAAGGTGTACATGCAGTTTGGAAAAGGTTGGTAAGATGAGTTAACAATGGCCTAAGCTTGTACAATCTATCGAAATTACAAGTTTCTGGTTGAGATATTTTTTAATTGATTTTTAGATGCCAGGATTTTTAAAAATCTTTTTAGGATAAATACCTCCGCAACACGCTCAATGTGAAAATTCCCATTTGTAGACCAATAAGATTTTAATCTGGCAAGTTGTGAAAACGCATAATTATCAGTATACATAAAAACGTATCAAGTTTTTGTACATCTAATATTGACTGAGTGTTTTGTTGACTAACATAAATTCAATTCATCAGTTATTATTTGACAGATATTCTTGAATTAATTGATAGATTTATTGATAGAAAATGTATTGGCTGGAGAAATTGCTTCTTCTTCCTCTTCGCTCTCCGAAGACAGAAGACGAAGAATTTTGCACGCTTGTTTGGCAGACCATTTATATTGTTCGGGTCAAAAACGTGATCTACATCTGAGTCATGATAAACTTCCTCTTCACTACTCTGGTATAAGCTTTGGAAGCACCATTCTTCTCAATCCTATACTGGAAGAAGGGGTAGGGGAGTAGTTCAAAATAACATTGCAGTATTTTTTATAGCGCGATGGGGCAATTAGTGGTGACAATTCCATTTGTCACGGAGAAAGTTACCCTACAAACGGAGTAAAACTTCTCTTCAACGATAAAGCTAGCAAGGACCGTGGGATAGTATGGCACGCAACACAAAAGTATCGGTACACTCCGCACAACACAAGTTTAATTAAGTCATCCGGAACACCTGCGTCCAGGATGCGTCGATTCTCATTTTCAACCGTTGACCGAATGATGTGAAAAAAAAACTCTAAATCTAACATGTTTGTTCTCTTCCTACTCTCGAGAAAACATATTATTTGCAAATACTTAGTTTTGCTGTTTACACACCCTAAAACTAAGACATGCAAAAAATACATTAGCTTAATTTTGGTACTCACATTATCAAAGTGGTTCCAATTCGTTGGACTAAAAGGCCATGATCATAGCAAGGACTGTGGAGTCGTATGGCAAACAACACCAAAGTATCGGCACACTCCGCACTACAGATTTAATTAATTAATTCTCGAGCGTAGAGACAGAACAGATATGTTAGATTTAGAGTTCTTTCTTACGTCATACGGTTGGCAATGGGGATCGATGCATCCTGGAATCAGCTGTCTCGAATTAATTTGCTTGTGTAGTGCGGACTGTATCGATAGATTTGTGTTGTTTGCCTCTTTAATGCACTCATAAAAATTTCGTGTTGGATTTAATGCAATTGTGTTTATCCTAATACAACTGCGTGTTAATTATTGTGACAACCGCTGTGCGCCTCAGATTTAATTCCTTTTTGTTGCAAGCTCAGATTTGACAAACATTTAATGCAAGTGCTATATCTACGTTTGCATTGCTTACAACAGAGTGACGTATCTCTTACAGTGACATGAGTTACGATGAACTTACAACAACTTACGGTTAGTTTGTTTGAATTTTAAAGTAACTTTGAAATTTAAAGTCACTTTAAAATTTAATATAGAGTTGGCCACAAACACTACATTCGTCGCGAAAGCAATATTTAAAAGCAAAAGTAGAAATTATATTAAATTATAAACACAAAAGTAGCGAAGTATACTCTGGTGCAGTTCATCTAGAAATTACGGAAAGGTGTTCATTAACGATAAGTAATTTCTCCCATAAATGCACATCTAATTATTTTTTTCTGTTAAGAGATAATTCAGAAATGAAGCCATAAGCATAAAAAAATATTGTAGAATTCAAAATAACACAGTTTACATGTTTCTATAAGTATAAAACCATTCTCTGTCCAAATTAGGAGATTCGGACCTGAAATCTCCCCAGGACATTGTCAACGCCTTTGCTCATAAATTTACTTCCTCTTACCTTCCTTGTGGTAAAGTTAATCATGAGGACACACATACCAATTGTGTTCCTCTTAACATCATCTCTCGTTAACATCATATCTTCATTTCCTCATAAATACAATGCTGATGATGACTTAATTCCCAATTGCGTTGTACGTAGTGCTCGCCACATTCTTGTCGAACCATTCTGAATTATAATTAACTGCTCCATTCGGACCTGTGCCCTCCCCTCTCTTTGGAAGAGGGCCAGAGTAATTCCAGTTTTTATATTTCATCACACCAACATGGTTTCGTACGAGGAAGGTCAACAGTTACCAACCTTGTGTCGATTGCCCAATTTATTAGCCAGCATCTTGACGCGCAAGGACAAGTTGACGCGATATACACAGACCTCAGTAAAGCATTCGACACATTAGATCATAGTGTTTTACTTCAGAAATCTTCTGCTTTTGGCTGCAGTTCATCACTTATTCGACTTCTAAAGTCCTATTTGACCAACAGAAGCAATTATGTTTTTTTTTTTTATAATGTATTCAAATCTTTCCGTCTTTAGGTACTCCGCAGGGTTCGAATTTGGGTCCATTATTATCCAATCTCTACGATTTACTTGCTTCTGTATCTTGCCGTATTCTAGCCCATGCAGATTTAAAAATATTTATGCCTATTAAGAACTGGAATGACGTTATTGAGCTACAGCTTAACTTTAATACGATCACGCTCTTCAAAGCTGCTGGTAAATGTGAATAAGTGCTGTTACATGTCATTCACAACGAAATTTAACTCAATTCCTTCCAATTATTCCATTAACGTCAAGCACTTCTGAAAGTTAATGAATTTTGCGATCTTAGAGTCATTTTTGATAGTCGTTTGGGCTTTGGACCGCATATCAACCACCTTTGTATTTCCGCATCGAAAGTTTTAGGCTTCGTAATGCGCACCTGCAGATACTTTGAAAGTATATCCCTTCTCAAAACTTTTTATACCTTCGTTGTAAGCAAACTCGAATATTCTTTACCTGTTTGGCCACAGCACCACATCTATCTACAACTCCAAATTGAGAAGATTCAACGGAGATTTCTCAAATTCTTAGCCTTCAAGATTGATGGAATTTATCCCGTGCGGAACATCGACTATGGTGTTCTTCTCGATCGACATGGGATGCACACCGCGGCTTCTCATCGGGGGCAACAGGGTGCACGTTTTGCCTGGAAGTTAGTGCGTGGCATCCCTGATTGTCCCGACTTGCTTTCTTCCTTGAATTTTATAGTTCCTTTTACTGTTTTTTATTTTGTCTTCAATTATTATTCTTACTATTATTATTGACGTATTTCTTGCATAATGTTGTCCCGTAACTGGAAGCCGTTGGACAATAAAGCTATTATTATTGTTATTACTATTATTATTCCGATCTTTTCTTCGTTATTTCTTTAAATAACCAACGTATTTTTCAGAAATTCTCTTTGATAATCAATCGAAGGTACTAATTTATTATTAATGGTTTTGTCAATTCCTGAAAACAGCTTTCATCGACGGCATTATCTATGACCAAATGAACTGAAATGTGAAACCAAAACACGATTATTAAAGTATATCATTTTTGTCATAACAGTGATAGATTTTTATAGAACAATCCACTAGATATTGCCCATCATACAAAATATTGTCGATTATGTAGCTTCCTTATAGTTATAGCTTAGAAAATGATAATAATCCTATATAATTAGATATGCGGAGCCAGTTTTTAAATTAATAAAAACTTACAACGTTAAAATGCCGAAAATATCCTATTGGTTCAACCCAAACTAAAACCGCTATTCGAATACTACCTTTAGCTAAAAGTTATTTATTACGCATCTTAAACGTATAACCTCCACTAGTAAATGCAAATGATAAATCACTTGATCTTTAATGCACAACAGCAATGAAGTTGCAGCAATTTTTCTGTAGTGTTAACCGTTTAATCAGTGGGACGCACAATCATGCTGTAGTAATCACCAGTTCAATTGGTGTGGCAAGTACACCAACAACATTATAACATCTATACTGTAATTTTAACAAAAAACATTTTTCTCGGTGCAGAATAAGTATCTCTGCTAGCCGTAATTTTAATCCAAAATCCTAGTAGAGTTTTCCCCAGCAAATGATTCTTCCTCCACCGCAGTGACAGTCAACTCCAAACTAGCGTAGCACGCTCCCGTGGCAAATACTTTCAGTAGCTGTGGTATTGTCGTCCTCAACAGCAGAAATTCATTCCAAAACGTAGTTAGAATGTTTCCGTTATGGAAATACGCAAGATATGTACATACAGATGTAGTTATCTCCGCATTTCATCCGTTTAGAAATACAAGATTTTACTCCAAAACTATGGCTCCTACAACGGATAGGAGCACCGGAAAAAGGTTAAAAGGGTGTTAAATTTTTTAACATACGTTTTACACAGTTGTAAGTAAACACAATTGATAGAATGCTACAAATTTTGGCTAAATCGAGGCAAAAAAAAAACAGAAGATGATGCAGTAACTGTAGAAAAATTATTTGCAGCTATTAATTAATAATCAAAACTACACCACGTGCTCAACAGAAAGATTAAATGTCAAGATGGCCAAGCAATAATAAACGCCAAATTATCAGCACTCTAGAAGACTGAATAGAACTTGCATTAGAATGATTTCAAAACAATCCGAAAGTCAATATTCTCCTGGAACGAAGTGATTTAACACATACAATCCTGACCTACGATTGCTGCAAACCTGTCAGAAACAATCCATATTATCTGACGAATGGGTTTCGAGTACCCGCATGAAACCTAATTCCTGTAAAATTTACTCGGCTTAATTTAAATCGTAGAAAATTTAATTTTAAGGAAAGCTATATACTACCGAATATCGGAATATTAAATTGATAAAAATGACGGAGGTGGATATTTAAGCGTCAAAGAACGCTTGACAATAATTACATTGCATTAAGAAAGGATCTTCAGAAGCGGGTAGAATTTCTAGAAACCCGACTGACAAAACAGTGAATAACGCGATTGCACAAAAAAGCCCCCAGTTCGAGGGGTTTCAGTTGTCTATAGGTTCAAGACGCCAAAGACAGATGACGAAGGAACAAAATTAATTAGTAAAAGAAATGGGATATCAACAATATATACGTGTTTGTGTCAATTTTTTGTTAACTTATTTCAATCTAAATATTTTTATAACAGTGGTTTATACAAAATTACTCTGTACTTACAATATGAAGAGATTTAAAAGTTAGAACAAATTGAACTTACAATTACTTATATAAAATTGCTTATATAAAATTTAAATATCATAATTGCTTATATAAAAATATTTCTTCTTCGGTGAATAAGCAACGTGCTTTAAACAAATATGATTTGTAGGAGCAGCTTTCGACGATTAGCACTTTTTAACTGTTTAAAAGTACCGCGGAAAAACTGCCAGAATGTACTGTTACGGCACGTTAAGCTTAATGGGAGAAATACATCGTATGTATTACCGAAGTAGTGCTAGTACTTACAAATTTTATAACAAATAAAAAATGTTTTTTAAAATTTTGTTTGTTTTTGTATCTTGTCTTAATGTTTCCATTTGTCTACAACGAATAGACTGTAGTGGTAGTACGAGGTGGGCTCTTCGAGTAATGTGTATTTTTCCTGTAGTCCTTTATGAACTATGTTTGCTACCCTGTTATGTCTATCCAGGTAGGACTTCTTCTTCTTCCCCTGTATGCTCTCGTAGGTATTACCTGGTCTTGTATTGCCGCCAGGAATCTCTCCATCTCCACAAACAGATTTCCAGTTTGCAGCCACGTTTATGAGTCCTTTGCGCTAATATCCTCACCTTCTATCCTTGTAATATACTTCCCATGCAGCGGCTTGCTTCTCCATTTGCTTTTCAGGTCTTCTATGCTACTGACCCTAGACATTGGATCATAACCAGCGTCCGACTACTTCAGTGGTGTAAGATGTTTAACTAGTGATGCAATTGCTCGGTGTACTTCGCTAGTTCTCGCTTTCTCTAGAAAATATTCCCTTCAGTTACGCACTTGGTAATATTGTGCTGCAGAGGCGCTGATAACGCCTCTTCCTCCCTGCTTCCAGGGTAGTTGAATTCTTTCAATGACGCTTGTTATTATTATTGTTGTACTAATGCATTCTTTCAAAATCTTACATCAAATTCATCGAGACATGTTTGTTGCAGCAACTTTACTAATAATAACTCTCGAAGCTTCTACCCAATACATTTCTGACATTAGTTGAACATCCCTTAGAATTGAGCTGAATCCTAGGGATAAAACCTAAATTACCAAATGTCTTCAAATAACGTCAACTATGTTTTCAAGTAACTACTTAAAATTTTAAACGAAACGAATCTCTAACTCTTCCTAACGTTCACCAAACGTTTAATACTTCATCATAATGCTGTTAATTAGAAACCTGTTAGAAAACTGTTCCACTAAGCTACATAGTTTAACCTCTTAAAGTTATTTTACTGATTTCATTAGACTTCATCGCACAAACTACATTATTTTTATTCTCTCTATTAGTAATTAAAGGAATTTTTTGTTTGACTTATAAAATCTTCAGCGTACTAATTTAAAGTAATAAGGCGGTTTATTTAATATTTAGGTGCACGGAAATTAGAAAAAAAAGCGACAATTTGAAACTTCAAGGAAACGGCAAACTCGTCTGTATTGACCACATAATTTATTCGTGATGTACACGAAGTTTGAAACAAGGTCTAATTAACTTCGCAGCTCAACGGTGCTGCTCTATGGATCGCGTCACTGTCGCTGTATTCAGTTTGTGTTAATTACCTGCATTTTCAATTACCGTTTGTTGAAATTCGTTACCGCCTATACTATTGTTTTCAAAATTTTGAACGCATACATCTGAAGTGTGTATAACAACTTGACGTTCCTGCTTCGGTTAACTTAACAAATTGTATCTTATCAGTGCAGAGTTGACCTTTTTTGTTTAACGTTATGTCTAAAGCACATTAAATTTAATTTTGTTCCATACCGCTGTCCAATGATTTCAAAATATGTTCACTCTTCGCTCTGTATTCATATGAACTTATACATGTTTAATTATATTAAAAAAATGTAATTTTTTCGTACAAAAATGCAGCATTTCTTTTTACAGAACTGAGTTGAGGAAATTATATACATACATATATAGTTTAACGTCATTAACAACACCAAAGGTTTTTGCAATCCAACTCACTCTCTTTGTGTGATATACTCTCAATGACATCGCTCCATAACCGCAAACATTTCTATATTTAATTAGTTTGCCGATGTTACCAAATCAGCTTTTTAAATTTAATTTATGGAGAGGAGAAATTATGATTAAATAACTAGATCTTTTTTAGAATTAGAATTTTAGGTGCATACACAAAATTTTGTACAATTTCTAATGCTACCATATTTTGTAGAGTGTGTTCACTTAGTGGGAACCTGGAAGATCCCTTCCCTGAGTAATTTAGTCAAAAAGTCTTCTTGAATTCCGCATATCTGTCATCGCCTTTTGATAATCGACATAGCTCGAGATTATTACGAAATAAATTGCTTTTTTAACGCACGGTATCACATACTAGAGCGGTAATTCAAATTTTAAAAATGTACCTGATGTCTGGATTCCGGAATCGTACGGAGATCTTCGTCAGTTCGCACATGCGTAATATATAAATTAAAAGCTTCATCAGTAAAAAGAATGTTCACAATCTTCAACAACAATGCCAAGAAATCAGCGGCAAAAAAACAAACGTGCTTCAAAATCAGGTGCAAAATACGTTAATAACAATAAGAACTTAGAATAAAAATAAAGATAAGGATACGTATTATACAATTTGACGGTGTGAGCGTCAATCATAATATTTATAAAAATGTTTAAAACAAGGAAATTGTTTGAACCATGCACAACAAATTCAATGCGGGTTGACCGCAAATATCGCATTGAGGTGTAGTCTGATTCCTTTCTAATCAAAAGCGCACAGCGTCTTCAAAATGTGGCGGCTGGTTATTGATGTATCCGCTTTTATACCATGCAGATTTAAATACAATATGGGCATCCAGCAGTCAGACTTTTTCACTGGAATATCAATTTCAAAGTATGTCGAAGCAACACGATATCATATTTCCTATTCTGTAAATATGTTGATATTAAATGATCGGAAAATATCACCTTCTCGAATAGCTTAGGACTAAAATTAGATGAAATTTTTCCAAAGCCTGTCGCTTGCCACTTTTAAAACAGGCGTATGTATGTATATATTCTAAATTTACGAAATCCGTCAACTTAAGTGAATAAATAAAGTAAAAGTAGAGCGAATAATAAAAAAGTATGCTCCTGTATTTATAATTCTTACTGTCTTTCTAAATACTTATTAAATATAAATAATATGAAATAAATATAATTTTGAATCATTTTGAGTAAAACACTTAATTAGGACATCTGCACTATCTGGGACCCTATTTAAATGATTAGTATTATTGAGGGGAGTCATAACATTTGTGCCCTGTTCGAGTTTATTTTCTTTATCTTGCGCTTTCTCTTTTCATCTCTTAATAGTACTTTTTGTGGTCGTAGGTGTGTTACGACTAGATAATGGCGAAGGTCGATTGGAATTTTATAGGTATTATTACAAACCATTTTATTAGAACAGTTTCTATGAAATTTAAATTACTAAGAAGGTAGGGGTTAGCACAAGTGTTTTTGGGTTTTTGATGTTAAAGATGTACACGTAATGATATACAGTCCTGCATAATTTTTGTGTAGGTATTGCATTCCACCCGCAATTCAATATTATCGTTGCTTTTAATAGTTGTTCAACCGATTAAATTAGTTAACCTAATTTCACTATGATACCTCGACACTGGCACAATTAGTTTTCCATAATCTTCCTTTAAAGCAAGAGTCTTACTTCTAATCTTCTGTTGCCACACTGAAATAAGTACAATTCCAATTGAGAGCTGCGGTTAAGCGTGGACGAAACCACAGATCGAAAAAAAATTCCATTGTACATGTGATGGTGCGTGTACTGCAACTCCTTTAACCGAATTTTCCAATCTTATTAGTAAGCAAAAGGTTAAAAAAGTGTACTGGTGAAGCGATTGCGAGGATAGTGCTGGGTACGCTACAGAAATTTGATCTAATCAGCCATTGATGTTCATGAGCAACAGAGTAGCAACTATGCGTTGCGTGGGCCGTTCTCTAAAGCAAGAGTGTGAATAACTTTTACGTGTGACGTGTAAAGCTCATGCTTTACATCTAGTGCCACAAACGATTGGCAAATGCACTGCAGAAGTGAATGTATTCGAATTTGAGAACTTCACAGACGGTATTCCCGAATCACCAAAGGCGTTGGGGATCATGTTTGAAAGCAGCATTTTATTATTCAACATTTTTCGAACAAATAAAATCTGTGGTTTTACAATTCAATCCCGACGAAGCTGCAGCTATTAAGGAAACCCAAATAGGATTTCAAAATACTTCGACTGAAATAGATTTAATAATTAGTTATGACAATTATGCCGGTTTATTTGACGCGACAGAATAATTAAAAAAAACTGAACATGACAACGTCATTTGTGAAGTCAGTGTAAATTGTGAACGATGTACACACATTTCTATGTGCCACAAGTGATATAAAAAATATGTGTTGTGGAAATATTGGAAGAAGTTATAAACAAAGATTCTGGTGCATCTCATCCATTATCTATTTATGAAGGTTATCTTAATTGTGCGCGCCTTACAGCCGTAGATGTTGAGCGGTCATTCTCAAAATATAAGAACATTTCTTCTTCACGAAGAACGCAGTTTCAGCAATCTTATTCTATTTGTATGACGTAGATAAGGTAAGTGGTATAATATTTATAATTAAATAAATAAATGAGCATTACTCTTTCCCGATATATACTTGTGTTAAACCCTAATAAGTAATATAGTAATATAATATTTATGCATATATGAAACTTAGTACTGTCTTGGCGTGCAGAAAAAAGTGACCCACTCTTGTCATGTGTTAGATAATTGCCAATTGAGACCCTAGACCAATATTTCATGGTGCCCCTCATCATATCGCTACTTACCTCGCGGGTCCATTGGAACTACATGAGGAAAGTCTTCATGTGTTTGCATTGAAATTGGGTGCTCATTTTCAAATAAGAATAGATTCAACTTTATTCTATTTCACATTTACTGCACTTAAAGAAAAGGCATTTAGAATAAACGGAAGCGCTAGTATTAAATGATAGTAACAGGAAATATTGTATACCCTAAGACAGAATAGATTGGATAAGTATTTTTTTGCAGATAACTATAAAGTGTTCGCCACACACATTATTTGTGCAACGTGCACAAACTGTTCTTGTTTTCTATTTTTTGAAGATGGACGAGTACTACACATCTTTTCTTTTGGAGCCTCCATACAAGTAGATGATTCGGGTTCTTTTCTTTTCTCGGGATCCTTATGTACTGCTAGTTTCTTTTCTAGGGCGATTAGAAAGTTCTTTCACTTTGTCTATGCGATACATCAGGACGTTCCAACAACTTCCATAATATGTATGCATTTACGGCGTTGATATCTAGCATGTTTTAAAAAACTACAAGAGGACATCTTTTTCATAGTATATGATCGTGTTATTTTGTCCATGTTATCCACACTTCCTTTCGTTTGATCGCCACCAACCTTTTTCTCATAGTGCAAAGTACTAAGAAATGTTTCAACCTCACGTTTCTTTGGGCAATACGAAATAATCATTATGTTGTCCGTAGAGCTAAAATTTCTTTAGACTCTATGAAGGAAACTGGTAATTCAGTCTTATTTCTAAGAATCGTACCAACTATTGTTAGATTTTTCAATAACAGGTACTTTCCGAGGTTGTACGAATTAAAAAGTTGTCGCCCTTTTAAGAATTTTCAATTTCTTGAACTAAATGCTTCACAAGCTTCTTCCCTTAATTTCTTTTTTTTTTCATCACCCATTTTCCAGCATACACTATTGCAAATAACCAATTTTAGTCCATACTTTACAGGTTTTGATGGAACATATAGTTTAAACGGACATCTTTCTCCGAAGGTTGCGAGTTCTTCATCAACCGTTATACGCTAATTTGCTACATAAGCATCTTGCATTCCATAATTCAGACCATCCTCTTATTGGTGCTGTTTTGTCATTGCTTCTTTCTCTCCGCCTTCCCTGGAGTATCCAGACTTCAAAGTATGTCTTGAAATCTGTTTCGGCTGATTATTACGGCAAATATTTTCCTCCCATTATTTTTGCTTTCAATTACATTACAACACCGTTGTGGGATTTATATACAGTATCAAAACTCCGACAAATTCCTTTAGCTCCCAAAAATTAATTTCCCATTTTTTCTGTAAATAATCTTTCTTTCAGCATTCGTATAATAATAATTCAAAAAAGAAGAAGCTACAGCATTGATTTCTCGATTTATAAAACGAGTTATCATCATCACTGCCATCTCCGTATTCTTCACTACCAGACTCTTGTACAGTACTTCAGTCACTTTCATAATTAGAAGACATTCGGTAGCGGCTATTTCTCCATCATCATCAGAAGATGCGTACCACTATTGTACACTGGCCGCAGTTAAAAGTGCATGTTATCAACTGAAACCGGTGTTGCAGAATCAAGCGTTTCAAAAGAAAATCTTCTCTGGGGTTCTGGGTGCGTCTGCTCTACGATTAAGTCTACGCGCAATTCCCCGGAAACTAATACCTCCTTCATTTCCGGACACGTTCAAAGGGGGCTAATTATTTATAAGGTGCACATTCTCGTCTATGAGGCATCACTCACGATTGCTTGAAATATACTGTATGCATTTTACATTTTTGTACATTTCGATTGCAACTATCGAGTTGTAACCGGTGTTCCTGCAAGAACATGTACGGAACATCTACCTCTTGTAAATACTGGAAAACAAACTAGGCCAATGCAATATGATAAATACATTTATAAAATTTTAACGAAATACTCCAACAATTTAGGGGTGGTGCATTTTTAATTGTAGCCAGTGTATTCAGTGTTACTCATTTCTTCTATCTAAAGAAATTGTAGCAAAGATACATATCAAACATACAAGTAATTGATTGATACAATCCAGAACGAAAATATAAATTGTGTTTATACCATAAAAGTATCCGTCACCACTCCTACTCAAAAAATACTATCACATTATTGAAACTTAAATACTGAATTGCCACATAATCTCCAATTCCGCATAATAAGGGGACTCCCTCATTCTACTAAACTCTGGGAATACATAAAAGGTGGTTCAACGCCAGTAAATTTATGACTTTATGATGAACGAATATTAAGTATTACGTATGTACGTTTCTACAGTAAAAGGCATATGGATCCATTAGACCACACGAAAGTGTCTATACTGGAAAAACTATTTATCAGAAAATTCCCTTTTGGAAAATTTATAAAGCTATATCACTTGAAAAGTGCGTGAAAATGAGTACATCAGCTCTATCGTAATTAAAAAAAAAAACGACTCTTAAAAATAGGTTTGGGTCCATTGGACCCTGTAGGTAGTCGTAGGGCTAATGCACTGCAATAGCAGACAATTCTCTCTCTAATTAACACGTCAAATGTCAACGCAGCACAGTTTTTTTTTCTAACCATTCTAATTTCCATTTTCATTCAACAGTAATTACTTGAAATTAAATTTTAAAATGTGTCAGTTTCGAACACTCTTTTCACACTAAAATTTCTAGAACCGCTGTCGATTTGCCTCGTTTTAATTCACTTGTTTTATTATTACTTACTATTGCCAAGACCAGTTAAAACTTTTATCCATTAATACCCAACACCCAATCCGTTAAAACTAATGTATTCGCGGGCTTTTTTAAAGTGCACTACCTGTTAACAGAAACAAAGCACAAAATAAAACAATTACTGGCACATTTCTAGATGGTATGTATGATCCGTAAATTAATGCCAGATATCTTATCTTATAAATGTTACGAGTATCATTATAAAAATTTCAGGTTTTGTAATAAGAAAACCATCTAGATGTTGATATTTCGTATTTTAAAATTCGAATTAATTAGCAGAAGGAAATATTCGCATTGGCAATTTGCTCGGATTAGCGAATTTCACTTAAATTACTTCAAATGTCAAAGTGTCTTAGGATTAAAAAATTAACTAAAAAGCTAAAGTAAAATACCGAGCAAAATTTAATCAAAATGACGTTGCTTCACCAATTTTATATGAACAGCTGCTAAGGTCTAATGCGCTGTAGATGCAACAGTTGATAGTCTGCTGTGTTTTTTCTGTACTCCATTTGATGCATTCATCAAAAATACTTCCAGGCTTTTTTATGCGGTACACCTTTCTCATATGGAACCCTTTCTTCTTTCGTCTTCTTTGTTATTACGTGTGTGATCTACTGTTAATGATAATGAGGAAATCATCTCTTCATTCTATAATCTTCCGATCCTGGTTTTGAAGTTATGACGTCCCCGATCATTTTCTTAATGACAATATCATATTTTTTTTTATTGGATACATCATTCAATTGTCAGAACGGTACCATCAAAACTTGATTATCTCACATAACAAAAATTTCGAATGAAAGTCATTTAAAGAGTAGAAAACAAATTTTATTAATAAAAAAACAAATATAAATGCTCAAGCAACACAAAAGTATCGGTACACTCTGCACCACATTTTCAACCGAAGGCCGAATGATATGAAAAAAACTCTGCATACGAAAAATACGTAAAAATAAACGAAAGAGTCTCTAGTCATAGCAACACAAAACATATAAATGCCTTGCCCTAATAAATCCAACGGAACTGAAATTGACAGTGATTCGTTCTCTCTAGTAATCAAATTGGTGTTACTTCTTATGTAAATAGCTTTGTAAGCGTCTAATTCCCATGGCAAGTTACGTTCTTAATCAATTTCAGGTTTTCTAATTTAATATTTTGTTCGGTTTCGTATATTTGTTGTGCTACACTTGACTCAATGCTACCGATACGATAAGATCTGATATGCTCCTTGAACCTGGTAGGCACCAGATCACTCTTTTCGTTTGATCATTATAGGCCTTATCACAGTCACTACATGCAATTTTATAATTTCTCGACTTGTCCTTCATGTCCGATTTATCTTTCGGATTGCCATGAAAATTTTGAAGTGTATTGCACCGAAACATACCTTGACCCCAAAAATTTTACCAATACCTTTCGATATGCTGTACAAGGACAGTTTCACAAATTCCTTATCGCTAGTTTTTGCAGGGATTAAACATGGGATTCACATTTATAGAAGACTAACCATTGTAAATAGCTACAATTTTTATGAATTTAAGTTCTCTACCGTACCTCCTTATACTTAAAGGAAATTTCACTAATATATTAGATGTCTATTTCCAGTTACATGTTGTTTCTAATTGAGAAATTACCCAGGAGCGTTCACTTCTTCCTCCACTCTGAATTTAGTTGTTTCGAATTTTGAATTAAATGCCGCGAGGAAATCCAGATTAGTACTTTTCCTACTATCAAAGACCGCGGAAATATCGTCAACATACCTAAACCAAATTCTAGAGAAATATGCGGCGTTTCAAATTTACTCATGAACAAGTTGGCTATGAAAGCGGACAGTCGGCTGCCGATTGTCGTACTCTCTAATTGCTCATAGTACTTGGCCTCTATTTGAAAACAATTTTAGTTTATGTAAAGTGAGGAAGTGAAGTCTTGTATTCTGCAATTTTGGCATCATCGATTTTTTGTAAATAATATTTTTTCATCGACGAAACAACTCTCCCGGTTTAATTAAACTTGTGTGGTGCGGAGTGTCCCGACACTTTTGTGTTGTTTGCCATACTACCCCATAGTCCTTGCTATCGTTATTGAATATAAATGCTGTTATGCAACAAATTTTGTGCACAACGAATGACGTCAGGACTATTTCGACACATTTCATACCCAATTCTATTTTGCAAATCTTCTAGAGTTTGCAGTTTATCAATATTGATTTTTGATTTGAAATAAGAAAAAATCTGGGAACTCTGTTGGTTCTCGCTTACCGACCTACTCCGCACGAAAACTATTCTCACTCACGAATAGGACGGGCAAATGTATCTTGTTGAAACCAAATATCGCCATTCAAGATCATCTTCACTAACTTTGCGAGGGTGTTAAGTATGTGCGTGAGTAATCCGATGAAAAGCTTCTCCACTCCAGTACCTGCGATGTCGTCGATTTACTATTCCATTTAGGCAAAACGAAGCTTTATTAGAAAAAAATTGGAGAATGAAGTGTGAATTAGGGTTGCGTAAACCCTGTATTATGTCACAAAATTGCATTTAGTAATCAGGGTCAGCTTTATTGAGTTCCAGCGGTTACAGATACTAAACCAGATCGTTTCTTCCATCTAGTAGCAGCTTTAACATATGGTAGAGGCAACGTCTTTATGTTCAACGCCGCAGCAAGCCTGCTTTTATAAAACATGCGCACTGTAATTATTTCTATTTTCAATATTTCTTTAATGATCTTCATTATCATGAGCTAGAATAACTATGAATATACAGATTCCTCTATCGTTGTATTACTTCTTTTTCAGACTCTATTTATTTTCCGCAATTTCTTTCTTATTCTCTTTTATTTTTGTTTAAACCGTATGAAAAAAATGTGTATTAAAACTAATCATAAACCGACACTTTTTTGTCGAATGTGTTCTACAACATATTACGAAATGAGCCATGAATAAAGTATGATATGAAATAATAATGAGGTTTCATTTTACTTACGTATGTAATTCAACCTACTACCATAGTAACGTCATTTGTAAAAATAAGAATTATATAGTTTAACAGTTACTTAAAGCTTTAAGGTACATACAGTATGGTTCACACAACCCGTCCTTTAAAAGTTCTTGATTTTGCAATGACTTCTCGATCTTGAAACTTCGGGGTTAAGTATAGTTAGTTAGGATCTATTTAGAAAAAATAACTTCCTCAATGTCGCACTTTTGGTTACTTCAAGAGTCATGGCCAGCTTCGATACTATAAATAGAAGCCTATATTTTTTGTTACATTTTTAGATTCTACTAGGCATTTTAAAGCCAATTTTATAAAACATCTTATCTTATCAATTACCGTTTTAAAGTTATTTCTTACTTTTGTGAAAAAAGCAAAAAAACGTATGGTGCATTAAAAGCGTGTAACAGCTGTACAGCAAACGGTGGAAAGTTTTTTTGGGAATTGTGGAGGATACAGGTACTGTGTACTATTTAACCAAGGCATAAAAAGTAAACAAAATCATACAGGCTGTTTCATAACTTAGGGTTAATTTGGCGTAACTTCTTAGTACTAAAGGTATTTCCTTTCAAATGGAACGTCCTGTATATTTTTACCCTATGTGATGTAGAAATTAATCCTCTATCGCTTCTTTTAGGATTAGTAATTTTCAGAAAATGTAGTTTTGAATTAGTATTTAATTAATAGTTAGCGGTGAAAAACAACTTTAGTTTTAAAAGCATGTAAAAAAAAACAAAATATAATATGACAAAATAAAATTTATTGAATATAAGATAATCAAAGATAAAATGCCATATGTATTGTGTGTAATGTAATTATAAGTGTTGTATTTGTTGTTGTAGCTTGTTTTATTAGTTCAGGATCTATTCTATTAAACGGTTCTCTTACTCATCGCTGTAATTCTGCTTTGATAGAAATCCAGGGGCGTTAAATTAGGAGGTTTTGGTGTTCAAACCCAATGTCCGTTGCGGCCCATTAAACATTGTACTCAATAAACGATCTACCTCATAAGAGGAATGAGCTGGGGCCCCATCCATTTGGTAGCAGCAATCTCTCCAATCTAGCAGAGGCAACTCGTCAAGAAAGTCTGCAACGGCTTGTCGCAGAAAAAACGTATCCCATACATTATTAAATAAAATACATTAAAATGTATTCTGAAAGCTAGCTTCACGAACGTAGTCCTCAGCAGCAGCACGTATGGAACTGTGAGGGTGCCTGTAAAAGTAAGTTAATACCACTGTTTCATAGTTTTCATCCTCTGTTATAGGTTCTGGCATCTGCTTATCATGCTCATTGTCCAGTAAGTAAAAAGTTTTCTTGAATTCTTCGGAAATGTGTTTTGCTAATAGGCGGCAAACGAGGATATCGCTCATTAAACACTCGGGAAGTTCTGCTTATAATTTTGTTACATTTCCTGTGAATAAAAAAGAAAATAAGATATCTTCCTTCTATAATTAACAACATGGTTTTCTATTTTTGTTAATGCAATAAACACGACAACAGACCAAGATAATTTGACAGATCACTTGAGTGTAGATTTATATTGTTCAGTAATGCTCCGTAGTCTCTACAGCCTATTGCCTACCAATTTTCCAAGAAAGTACTAATGCAAAACTACATTTTGTGAAAGTCACTAATCTTGAAACAAGCGATAGAGATAGGTATACGAATACATATAGCTTTTCGATAGAAAATTGAATTCTACATCACATGGTGTAAAAATATACAGGTCATTCCATTTGAAAAAAAAACTTTTAATACTAAGAAGTTACGCCAAATCAACCCTAAGTTGTGAGACACGCTGTATACTTTTGTTTACCTTTTATGCCTTGGTTAAATAGTAAAGTACCTGTACCCCCCCAATTCACATAAAAACTCTACCTTTTACTGTATAGCTGTTACACGCCTTTAATGGATCGCACGTTTTTTTTTTTTGCTTCTATTTACGAAAGTCAAAATAATTCTAAAACGGTAACCGATAGGTAAAAAGATGTTTTATAAAATTGACTTTAAAATGCCTAGTAGAATCCAAAAATGCAACAAAAAATATAGATTTCTATTTACAATATCATGACTTTCGATGTAACCGGAAGTGCGACATTGATGGAGTTATTTTTTTTTAAGTAGATCATAGCTAACTATGCTTCACACCGAAGTTTCAAAATCAAGATATTATTACAAATTCAAGAACTTTTAATGGACGGGTTCCGAAATCACGCTATACACATAGTTTGATACTATGCCTTTAATTATCTTTGCGGAGTAGTTAGGTGAGGGGACAGCAAGTATGTATATAGGGGTAAATAGTAATTCCCAGAGATCATTTGTGTGTATATTTTGCCCTCCTCCGTTCTACTTCCTCACCACAAGGGGGTGACGGGTAGTGATAGTGATAGCAAAAAAATCTTATCTAGGATATATAACTTTTATTTTGTAATAACAGTGTAAATTGCAAACATCCGAAAATCGTCGAAATTTCAGTGGGTACTTTCACCCCCTAAACGTGAGGTCCCGCCAAAACGGAAAGCGGTGCCTTACAACACCCTACAAATCTGCCAAGTTTTAATTCGATCGGCGAGTAACACCTCCTGGTGTTCCCTCGTTAGTTATTTATTATTATACCTCAGTATGAGTAAATTTAAATTTCATATCGTGAAATCCTGAATTATTCAGTTTGTAACACACGTATACACAGAGAAAGTACTCTCCTTGCTCGAAATGTATATATATATACATATGTATGTATTGAAAGTGTTTGTCTCTTATACGGCGAATTTTGTGACTGCGTTAAAAATTGCGAAAACACAGCGAAAGCATTATTGTATTTGGAGAGCACAAAGATCCTAAGTAATTTTATTTTAGTGTTTCTCTTTGTAATAGATTTTAAGCAAAATATGTTTTAACGCTAAAAGGGTTCTCTGATTTACTGGAGTAAGGGATGAATCAAATTTAACAGTAGATTCTGTAGTTACGGCAAGTGTTTTCCCTTTATTCCGAGGCAATAACATATATTGTTTTGATAACTTCTACTTTTCTGTTACTCTATAAAACAAAAAATGCACTGCTTCTTCGTTAAAATAGGTTAGTTGATGGTTCTAATAATAATGTCTAATTTCTCATTTATAAAATAAAGCAAATACTGTGTTTTCCGGTTAAAATAATAAACGCCGGAGTAAATTAGCTTCTCCGGGTTATTTTAAATTTTGCAGACCATGCTTATAGTATAGCTATAAAAGTAAATGAAAGTATACGTCTTTTTTGATTTCTTTTGCTCTGGAATGGCGAAACACACTCAATAAAGTTAATAAAGAACCTAAAAAACCTTGCCGGACCCGTTTATCTCGGTATTACATATAACGTGGATTAAAGACAGCCACGAAGAGCTTTGCATGGACATTTGCTTTGAATGTACTTACTTTCATCCGCTATTAACTTGGTTATTTTAGTCGCTATACTGAATTTGTAAAAAAGCTGTGTTTGTTGTGCATCTCTTGTTTTTGTACAAATTCACTTATGACTTGGACTTTTGCAATTTGAATTCACAAGAAGGGTGTATAACTAGTTCGGTACTAATAGTCCTACTAATAGTAAGTTAGTTTTTGTTAATGTTTTATTATACCACGCCTTCAAAATAGATTTCGTGTCAAACTGAACCTTGGATATCGAGAGAATCAGGTTATTTGCGTAACATATTCATCGGCGTTTTATAGCTTCTATAACTTAAAATATCACGTTATTACAGGAAGTAATGCTTGTATTAGGTATTTAATACTTCGAAATAAGATTTAGTCGATGACCTGTTACCAAGGTTGTTGCAATAATGTACAGGACCTTTAAAGGAAGTTTGGTTGCGCTTACCGGCGACGAAATTTTAGCTCTGCTATGTTTGCATAGCAGCAGCTTGAGATACAGCTTCTTAGTTGTAAATTCAGTTCAGATACGGTTTACTGCTCAAGAGACCTCAATTTTGACATGCTAAATGTAGATGCTCCTATTACTCAACAATGTGTGCTAGTCTTCACATCTCTTCGTATGGAGCAAGTAATTGCCTAGCCTACGTACGTCACCCAGTCATCCACAACATTAACAGATATAGCAATCCTGTCAAACACAGGCAGTTTGGTGGAATTAGAAGGCACACCTAGTGAGATTCTGAATCACGATTTAATTTACTGTCGATCATTCTCATTCCATAGCTGTATTTAATGCATTTTGCCCTTACGCGTCCCTTAAAAATATAAAAAATACCAAACGTCAGATCCTCTTAAATGACTTCTAATATAAAAACTGAGAGATAATGTAAAGAAAAAATATAGATCTTCTGGTTCTTAAGGTCATTTTGATTATTACAAGTACTTAAGAAATTACACAACCTTTGCCATTCGTCGTGAACGACATGCCTACTTTAATCACCTTTCTATTTCCGGTGATAGTAGGTGGGTATGGTCCGAAATTAAGAAGCTGCAGATTTCAAAGAAAAGAAATACCAAAGCTCAACATTTATGAATATTGGATCTGTATTTCACTTTCATGCTGCAGATGAAGCCAAGGTAAGGAAATTCATATACGACAAAAGAAATACAGTTGAACATTATGGTATTAACAGCTGCTTCCTCACGTGCTGCCGTTTATCACTCATATTATCAACACTTCAGCAATGATAGCAAGGAATGTGGCGTAGTATGGTAAACAACACAAAAGATTAATTAATTAATCCGGGGCGGCCGTTTCGAGGATACGAATGACACAGATTCTCAACCGGTGACCGGGGGATCATTCGTATCCTCGAAATGGCCGCCCCGGATTAATTAATTAAACTTGGGTGGTACAGAGGTTACCAGTACTTTTGTGTTGTTTATTATCAATACTTGCATTTTAGAAAACATATTTCCAGATGTGGACTTCTGTGGTCATTCCTTTATCCAAAAAATTCAAAACTGTCTCGCTCGCTGGTCTGCACCCTATTAGTTTATTGCCTACTCTCATTATGGTCCTTCAAATAATTCTACGTAAACAAATTAACGAACACAAGAGTAGTTATTCTTGATGATGATATTCTTAGAGGTAGCGACCGAGGCTACTTAACTCTGCTGATTTTATTATAATTCAGCAAAACTTTTAACATTATTAATCATGATATCCTCTCAGTTTGCTTCAATATTGGTTTCAGCGAGTCTACTGTTGCACACATGTTTACTTATCTGTCTGGTATGTGAGGGTTTCTTCTGGTCATTCTTCACTTACAATTTACTAAAGGCATTGCACAGAGCTCAATATTGGGTCCACTTTTATACTCGATCTATACGATTTACTTGCCAGCTCACGTGCTGACATCTAACATTCAAATGTAGGCAGATAATATATATTTGTAGGACCATTAAATTGCGACTTAGTTGATATTTGTGAATTCTCCAAGCAACACGCGTTGCAAATCAATCCAGAGAAATCTGTTGCAATTCTGTTTGCCCATCGTATCTGGAGCAAGAAATCTTGGTCTCTTAGTTGATAACACAATTAGATATAAAACATACATCTCCAAATTCTCTCAAGATTTTGTATGTGGAAGCATTTGGACATATCCTCCGTAAGCACATTGACCAGCAGTAATACAGATATAAAGTTATTTGAGAGATGAAAGCGCGTATTAGGCATTATTTTTTTTAAGGGGTGCATATTATGGAATAATAGGCTTAGTTAGAATTAAGTAAAATATAGGCATGTTTTCTTTAATGTATGTTCACGAATATGTGCGGAGTTGGCGGAAGAGGATTTAGCGGTTCTTTTTAACCGCTCTCATAATACCAGCCCCTCATGATTTTAATGACTTGTGGCTTATAGTAAATTTTTGCCTTACATACGCATTGTACATGGTTTTATATACTTATTATACATTAGTCACGCTGTTACCGACATAAAAGGGTTATTATTAGTTACACACGTTGTAGAAAACAATATTGTTCTAAAGGTCACTAGATTTGTATTTTTATAACATGTCCGACATTATTGTTTGCAAGATATTGCAATTTTATGGTAAGAAGTCTTAGGAGTTGTATCAAAAACAAAACATTTATCTTCTACTGCAAAGTTTTATTTATAAATAATTGTAATATAACATAGATTTTTTAATAAATTCTGAGAAGAAGTGAAAAAACGTCAACAGTTATATTTTATAGCGACAAATTTCTTGTTTACTTTCTAGAGTTAATAAAGCATCTGAATAATTTAAATGTTTCTTTGAGTTTGGCCTGGAACACTTTTCTAACGCCTAATACAAGGATAAGTACATAATCTCATCTAAGCTTAAACTACTGAAGCATTCCTCATTTATCTGGTTATCTATAAAATAAAAATCAATCAAGGTTAAATAACAGGAATAAGTTTCCTGTCATCAAGAAGTGTTAGTAGAATCTGAGCCTATCATCAACTATCAGCTTTACATGCAGCGAGATGTCTGATAGTATGTTGCCTTTGCCTCTAAATAAATACAAATAAATCTATACATTACGTATGTATGTATTCCTGATTTGAGCGGGATAATATCGGTATTGAATGCGGTCACATATCGGTTATAAGTTATAACCATCATATCGTCAATTATTCACAACAGTTGATGGGCACGCGTGTTCCTACATTAACGCGCTAAAAGAATATTAAACTATCTCTACTTATCTTAACTTTAAAGACAACCAATAGTTTCTTCAGTTTCAACTCTTGCACTTTATTTATGACAAATTCGTTTACGATCCAACTCCGAAACAATCTTAAATTGTGTTTAGTGGGTGCACAAATATACTAAACTAAACTGACTAAATTGCGTGTCTGTTAAAATTTTGACCGTTTGTGGTGTGCATTACCTTTTTCTAGACTAATTTGCATTCATGTATTTGGATTAGACTATTTATTTAGAAACAAAAATGTTGAAGAATATGGGAAGTTTCATGTGAACAATTTGGACACTCTTGTCCTGCAGGTCTCGGGATAAATATTGTTGAAAAGTATGTGTTGAAATCACTCTTTATGTGACTGAAATTTACACTGATTCTTACTGTAGAAAGATATCATTAATGTGACAGTTTTGGGAAAGAGAAAATAAAATACGAACGCAGTTAGTGTCTGTTTTTCCCAGAATCGTCGTTGGCTGAACTTATATTTGTTTATTACCTACGCCCGAAGGATAGTTAGCTAGAAAAATAATTTTCTTTTACACAATTTTCAGGCTTTCTACCACTAGAGGGACTCTGAATCTCGACAGGTGGAGAAAGTGAAATGACAAGAAGAGATGTGATAATGTTTCTACTTACGCAACCCTTTTGAAGCTTCTACTGAATGCATTTCTGACTTCAAATAAAAACACCCATTTAGGCTTAAGACATGGATTTTGACTCAAAACCAGAAAGGCAAAGCACAAAATACATACTACAATATTAAATATGATAAAATATGAAAATCACAATTAGAGATAAATTGAAAACAGAGTCAGTCCGCGATAGGATAACAGAAAAAGAAGTGAGGGTCAAAAGTCAATCTTTATGAAGATGGAACAAGTGGGAATAGAAAATCGGGCATTTGAGCAAGCCAGTAATGATTTAAATAGAAGAAGAAAACATTAGGTAAAAATGTGACACAACAGGAAAGCATGGAAAGAACCACCATACTCGATCAATTCGTAGATCACAAAACTGCTCTAGTAAAAAAATATTTACTTATTTTCATATCACAGAAAAGGTTTCAGTTATTGATTTTCTTTATGTATTTATTTTAAATATATATTACTTTGATTTTTTTCCCATATGACAATCTGTGCGCGCTGTAATTAATGCAAGATGACGCCAATTTAGGAATAAGATGATATAATCTACCCGAGCACTATAAGATTATTATTGAAAAGTCTTCTCCCAGCTGCCAAGGTGATAGAACGTGTGACCAGCGAATCGGCGGTTAGCTGTATCAAACTCCAACGGCTCACAAAAATAGAGGAAAGGGTAGATAATACCTTTTATTTCGTAGAGAAAAATATATATTAGCGTTCCGTCGTGGCCAAAAAAAAAACACGGACGAAAAATATAAAGGATTAGGTAGCACTCCGTCATAACTGTATCGTACAGAGGTACGCTAGATGCCCAACGATGCTAAGGCACTAACCACAGCCTAAATAGTGGTTTGAGTGAGTTAGTAAATGCATAAAATGGAGCTGATCACCACTATCAGAAGAACGGCGACCCAGAGCCCTTACCGCCACATGGAGAGCGAGAATACGCTGTTCATTTCCCGCCAAGAGATCGCACCCATAATTACGTTAGTCACTTATGTGTTTTTATCTATTTCCATATTGATATTTATTTTATTCAATCATTCATTTTCAGTTTTATTTTTGTGTATTTGCATATGTTGTTGTTGTAAAATTATTCATATTTACCTTTTTCTATAATAAAACGTTATTTTTTTAAAAATTTTTTTTGTATTTATTGATGCTTGACTACTCAATTATACGAGAACCACACGTCCTGAGAAAGCTTCGAGCTACGAAATTCTAAAAAGGGTCTTATTAAATATTTAAAAATAAGCACTTCAAAGCAAGCACTCATTTTCATTAAAATTTCATTTAGTTTGCAATCAGCTCCGGCGCAACTTAGGGACTAACGTAGGGCCAGTACCATTGCAAACTTTAATACAATTTTAGTTTGTTTTCACGTAATTGACCATAACAGATAATTATTTATTAGTTAAATTTGGCAAAAGAAAGAATAGGTTTTCAAAATTGCCACTTTCCTAACAGCTCCATGTTGCCGTTGTAAATGTATAAATGAAAACATATAAACAAATATTACATGCGAACACATAAAAGTATAAGGTATAAGATAAGCAAACATGAAAGTATAGGAACAAAACATGTGAATAATAAATACATAAGTAAAAAATTGCAGTACGAATGTTTACGTTGTTAGAAACTCCTCTATTATACAACGTGCTTTCTCCACATGTAGCTAATGTTTTCAATGTCTGGAAAAAAATCCCTGCAGGACGTAGAAGGTATGATTTATTTTATTCAAATATTGAGAGCACTTGCATAATTGATTCCGACCAGACGGCAGAACTCTTCTTTTTATTTCTTATTACGAAAAGACTAATACTTGGGTGAATAATTTAATGTTGTATATTATTCCACGATAGCAATGTGATCTTTATCTTTCATGCACCTTGTTCTATTTTTAATGTTATGTATTAATTAATAGTTCTCTAGGAGGGAAAAGAAGTTTTCCTTTGAGCGTGACCTTAAGCTAAATACATCTGAAACAGATTCTCTTTGCCGTAAAAATTAAGCCCACTAGAAATAAGTATGTTATTAAATTAAACGAGGAATATTATTAATTCAAAACTCTTCTTAATTCAAAGGTTTCTTATTTGTTAATCCACTAAAACTAACAACATCAAATTGATTTTCAATTTCAATTTCAATTACATTTTATGATTTAGGCTGCATCCTCGATGGCGAGTTGATGTTTTCGTAATGTAACATAATGTTAATTGTGTACATTTAGAAAATATATTTCCATATACTGGGTGCTTTATAAATAGAATGGGCCTGCATGTCTGTATATCGCGACCGTATCCAGTACGCAACATCCACGCAACGCAGAAAGCGAAGCAGTCACGTTTTATGTTAGTTCATCTTCGGTCTCCACGCGAGTTAGTCGAACGTAGTTTGTTTAATTCATAGTATGTCGGGCGTATGGATGCTCAAAAGGCGACCATCGCCAGAAAATGTAAAAAAGTATATCGGTGAATTTCCGGATTTATGTTATGATGGTGGCAAAATAGTGTGTAAAGTTTGCGATAAACCGTTATTCTGCTGGCACAAATACGACTGTAGAAAGCATGTCAACAGTATACAGCACACAAATGGAAAAAGTGATGTGCCATCGAGAGAGCAATTTATGTTGGATTTACTGTCCATATTTCTCGAATGTGGGTTGCAACTTCGCCTACTGTGTATAGAACCGTTTCACGACTTCTTGAATAAATACAATTCCAACTGGGAGTTACCATCTCGGACAACGTTACGCAGGTATCTACCATCTGTACGCGAAGATAACGAAAGTAAGATCAAAGCCGTAGTTAAGGATAAACGGCTATGGTTAAGCGTGGACGAAACGACAGATCAAAAAAAAATTCAATTGTACATGTTATCTTAGCAGCAAAAGTGTACTTTTAACGTGGGTTGCGTGGGTCGTTCTCTAAAACAAGAGTGTGAACCACTTTTACATGTGACGTGTAAAGCTCGTACTTTACATCTTGTGGCACAAACGATTCGCCAATGTTATCCAGAGGTGGATGCATTAATTTCAAATACTAAAAGAGTGTTTTTGAAATCACGGATGAACGGATTCGAGAACTTTACAGGCGGTGGCCCGGTATTCCAGAACAGAAAATTTCAAGATACTTGCGTTGTCATTTGTGGAGTCAATGCAAACTGTGAACGATGTACACTCATTACTATTTGATACAAGTAACAAGAGTATGTGTGTTGTGGAAAAATTCGAGGAAGTTGTAAACAAAGATTCTAATTTTACCAGATTAATACAAATTAGTGATGGTTCATCTGATCGGTTATCTACTGATAAGAATTATTTTAATGATGCGCGTCTTACATCCGTCGATGTCGAAAATGTCTTATATTCTCAAAATATAAGAACATTTCTTCATCACGACGAATGCAGTTCAGCGAGACAAATCTGGAAACATACCTAATGCTGCAAACTTTTCAGCAATCTTATTCTATTCGTGTATCTACGTGGCACAAAAAACATCTAGTATATCGGAATATATTTTCTAAAGGTGCTCAGTATGTTGAGTCTAACGTTTCGATTGACAAAAGCCATCTTCTTCAAGAGCAAAAAATTGTGTAGAATATCTTTTTTTCTTCAACTTTCCCGATTTAACCATTATGTTACACAGCCACAATAAAAGCCAAAATACCAATACAAAAACAATATCACTGCTGAAAAAAATAATAAAAATAGATCCCATAGATCCTTTTATAATTGAATTTTCATGCCGTACGTTTTCAAAATGTTCGCGTTTATTCATATATCTTTCAACATAGTTTTAAGAAAACTTAAACTAAAACCTAAAATTAGAATAATTAAAGTAGTTAAGTTATTGACAAGCCATACTTGTCAATAGTTTATCTACGAAAATAAAATTGTATGTTCTGGACATTTTTTCCCTTGAAGAAGATGGGTTCTGTTCATCGAAACATTACACTCAACATATTATAGCAACTAAACAAATAGGCCAGTACGCTCAAGAGTTTTATTTTTTCCCATTAAACCAAATTGACCAAGGAAAAGATTAAAGATTTCATTAATAAGTACAATGTGTAAGTACAAATTGTTTATATTTTAGAATTTCGCAGATCTTAAACCTGCACACAAAAGTCGACTGAAACTACTATTATTTTATTACTTACTACATCTTGTAATGGTTAGTAGAATGTTGATTAATGCAATAAAACGAAAAGGTAAAAATTACATGGTTGCTGTTACGATTCCGATATTTAGACGGACAACGCTTTACAATGACGTTTTACATTTTGTATTAAACCAAATGCATTTAGGTATTCGAGCCAGCTTCTATAACTAAATATTTTGAATGTATTAGCATTTGTTTACAGTCTACGTGACAATAAAATCTAGGATTTTCTCTGTTGATTGCATTTCTGACCTTTGGTTTGGCAGGGAATACTACAAAATCTTGAATTTAAAATATTGAAACAAAGTAACTTATTTTCTAAAGAAATGCAATAGCCAGACATTTCAACCAGCGTAAACTAAAATTGCTTGCTATGAAAGCAAAAACATATGTCTTTGTGAAGATACTGCTACTTTATAAATTAAAAGAGGTTTCATAAAATCTTCCCTATTAGCATTTCTGGTGATTGCAAGTGTTCATAACAGCGATAAGATAAGATAATCAAGAAGTAAGAAAATAAAGAACACATAGAAAGTAATTAGAATAATAGAAAGTTTCTCAAAGTTTCAAATAGTGTTGAAAGGTGTAGATTTATCACTGAAATTCGCCACTTTCTGTGCGGTTCACGAAATTAGCAGAGACTAGACAGACTCGTGTTTTGTCGACTCTCAGGGAAACTAATAGGCAATACGAACCCATTCTCATGAGACGAATAAACATGTGTCTGTCTAGTCTCTGCTAATTTCGTGAAGCGCACGGAAAGTAGCGAATTTCATTGATAAATCTATACCTTTAAACACTATTTGAAACTTTGAGAAACTTTCTATTATTCTACTTACTTTCTATGTGTTCTTTATTTTCTTATTTCTTGACTATTGTCAATTATATGTCCAAAAAGAATATTACATTCTCTATAATAGTATCATTAAACAACTAAATCATCAAAAGTTGTTTCTCCATTGTGGCTTCTCAAATAATTATAAGATAAAACCAAATGTATGTAAATTTAAAATAAATCTTAGAGAATACTTACGAGTTATCTTATGTAAAACATATTTAGGAGATGTTAAAATGTTACATGACGGAAATGATAAACAAAGGTCAAAATCGTTTATTGTACAAATTACCTCATTCTCCTTGTTTGAAAACTAAACAAATGCTATTATTCTAAAGGAAATTTAAGGCAACAGCGAACACGGAATCCTTATTGATTATATACTACGGGATTGCGCGATCTTGTCTATGTGCCTATTTAAAGTATGAAAGTATGGGTTCATTATTATATTCAACGAGTTCTCTCGTTATTTTGATTTAAAAACAAATCTTGAGAAAAAAGGAAAGATGTGTATTTATAACATTTGGGATTAATTCTGCAAAAATAAATGAGAGCCTCTAGTTTAAGAGGCTTTAAGATTCTACAGGACCTACAAATAAAGAAGTAAACATCAGGAAATTGCAGGGCGCTAGTATATAATATACGCACAGTATTCTATTTAATCTACGGTCGTGTGGAGTAAATTTAATTCAAAGAACAAATGTCCATTTGCACCGTAGACCAATTGATCTACTATTTTTGTAGTTTTTACATTTATATTGTTGAATGATTGGCGTAAATGTTTTCAATTCAAACATTCAAAGTTTATTGTTTATTGTTTGACGACAGGCTTTGTTTTCTTCCTTAAAAAAGTTATACACTGAGAAAGAAAACGGCTGCGTCAAAGCAAAAGGGATTTAAGGGACTACAAGCATTAGACACCTATTAACAACGTACTTTAATTGTGCATAGAATATCTTAGCTGTATAGATTAGTTGAACAATGTTTGGTTTCGAATCGAAAATGTTACTGACACTCAGACATATTTCGTTATGTAGTAGTATCTGCATACTACTACAAATGCAAGTAACTATTTACTTGACAATACAGTTGACTGTCATAGCCCAACGCTGGTAGGTGGATCCTGTTTGGATGGTTCTAAAAAAATAAAATGTTAACATATATATTGTTTTACTTTATTTCATGAAATTTTTCAAGAAAGTGCCGTAAGTATCACTTATAGTGATTGTTATGCTATAAGAGATGTATTCGTTCTAAACACATATTTTGTCTCTATCTAGTAGATCAATTGTAAGCTTAGATCAATTAAATTAAAAATTATTAAGCCTTCCTCTGACCTGGAATACTGTATATATATATAATATATGCAGCAATTGATGAGTCTAGTCCCTCGATAACCTTCGTGTTCTGGTCCCCAGACCAGGGTCCCCGTAGTTTGGCTACCAAGCCTGTCAAGCGTACTTAAGCCAGTTCTGACTTCGCTCGTTTTTGGTAATCTGCACAGTATGGGAGATTGACTATTCATTAGTCTGTAGCTTGTCAACCTAACCTCCCCTTAAATATGAATATGTAGTGGCTTCAGGCTAAGAATAACTTCGAGAGCAGCTTGGTCTTCGTGGCACACATACTACTCTCTGTATACCACTCAACCACATCGTTGCCTCCACCTACAATGTCGTTTTCCACTGTACTACCGGACCATATGTTATCATCGGCCTGATAACCATCATATGTAGCTTCAGCATCATCTTTGGGCTTAGGTTTCGCGTTCCTCAACACGCTTTTCTACATTTGCCAGTCAACGGGAGATTTGTTTAATTTTATTGATGTGAGAGTTCCATGTAAGTCTTTCATCTAATCAAATTCCCAGGTACTTTGTTTCTTTAACAAATGAAATCTCCACTCCTCCTAGCACAATTGGTTTTAAGCCCTAAATTTTTCGTTTCTTTCTTAAACATTATAATTATGATTAATGAGATTTATGTAGCTGTAACTATCTACTGGCAATTATTTGCAGTTTTGGGATCATGTTGACTAGTGGAAATTTAATTCAATGGTAATTTAATATTCACCTTGCTTCATGCTCAACTGGGATATGCTTATGTTTTTTGTATGTTTTATTTTGGAGCATATTTTTTCATACAACATGTGGTTATGTGGTTCCGAAAGCAGAAAAAAACCACGAGCAAATTCATACAACTGATCAAATGGTGTGCAATTAACTGCAACTTAATTATTTCCATTTGATGTTCTGTGTCAAAGGTTTCTATGTCGTTGTTAAAAGAATCTTGGAAAATCTTGATGTCATTAGCAATTACATCAAAATCTGAAAAACGAGATTCAAAATTGACTTTTAAAGCAGCTAAAGCTTCAATTAGAGACTACAAATTGTGTCTCAGTTTTCTGACTGAATGATTGGCATGTACTAAAATGCGTGAAACATTTTTTAAATTCCAATTGAAATTAACCAACATTTTGTTGGATGGACTTAATATAAGTGTATAAATTAGGAAAAGAAGTTGGTTTTCTTCTTGTAATTTTAAATTAAGGTTACTCATTTGTTTAGTTCAATCTATATCAAATGACTTCTATAACCACTCATTGTTTTGTAACTCTATTCCTTTTATTCAAGAAAATTTCAATTATTGCTCGGAGCTTAAAAAATCGCCTTAGAACTTTTCCACAGCTAAACCAGTGCATCTCTTGAATAAACTCGCGGGTTTCACGATGATTAAGCGCATGTGATTATAATTAATGTATTATAATTTACAGCTGATATGGCCAGTTTTGAAACTTCTGACATATCCAAACATTTTTTGCGCAAAGACTGTTGATGTACGAGACAATGTACCATTAATGGTTTTAAACCACCGTCATTTCTTTGATACAACAGCAACGAAATTTATTTTGTCCACAAGTTTTTGTTACCGCTGACGGTGCTGCACAACAGAAAACAATATTTATTTCAATACTATGTGCACCATATAGAATAAATTGTATCAGAGTAGATTACGTTATTACAGCTATGCTAAACTAAAAGGAACATTACACGGCAGAATATTTATGTATAACATAAGTAAATACTAACTTTGTTTAGATTAAGTTCAAAGATTATCAACTAAAAAGTATTTACGAAAATCCAATAGCAAAACTTGCATACAGTCAAAGTTATACCTCAAACAGTTTGTTTGTAAATGTTTTACAAGAGAAAACCGCGAAACGCACGCTTTGCGCCTATACAAAGATCGTAACACTCCGTTTAGAGTTTGTGAAAATTGATGTTAACGAGCCCCTCTATTTTACATTACACATTAGAGTAATTATTTGGATAAACAGGGATGAAAAGCTAATGTGGAGAGGATATGAGAACCGTATAATTTCTTTATTTGACGTTTATCAATGGACTAATGGATCAAAGCAAATAAATGCTTTGATCCATTAGTTATTTAGATATTTTAAGAAAAAAGAATTACATAAAAGCGGTGCGAATACAAATGAAGCATTATTTGTTTTAAAGAATATTTTCATATTTCATATTTTAGTACGATAAAATTGTATGAAACTTAAAAAGAGAAATAACGTTAAACATAAGTAACGCCCTCAAAAAAGTTCTAAACTTCTAATTTCGATTCGCATTTGCGCGATTTGCATCCGTTCTCGAGTTTAGTTGGACCGATTTTGGGTAATTTGAAATCGAATCATGCTCGCAACTCATTAACTTATGTTTATACCTCAAGTACTAACATTGTCAAAATTAAATAAGTGATGTGTCCTCATTCCTGATCAAGGGAATGGAAAAGGTATTAGACCAGTACCCAAGAAATGAAGTCCTTGCAACAAATCCTTCATCCTAACCAACACACTTATCAGAAAGGAGAATCAACAATAACGGCCCTGCAAGTAGCTCAGTGTACATTATTGGACATAAAAGGTGCTCTTGATAACACCTCTTTCGAGAGCATAAGAGAACTACTTTTGGCAAAGGTTTTCACCCGTTATCTACAAAATGAATCAAAGCCATGCTCTAAGTCGACGAATAAGCGCTACGCTGGGATCCGTAACGGCGACAATTAGCCGAGACAGGCTGCCCCCAATGAGGGGTCCCATCGCCCCTGCTCTGATGTCTTGCTGTGAATGACTTCTTGCACAACTTAACTTCTGGTATGAGATGCAAGGGTACGCTGGCGACCTAGTAATCATGATCCCTGGGATATCATACCGTAACTTAGGCAAAGAGCTCTTGACGTGTATATTTCTTTTTTCATTCTATCATTCCATTTTTTGTGAATAAAATCTACTCTGAAAAATTAGGGTTTATTTAATCAAGGTAAGAAGTCTCTCAATCTATTAAATTTGACAATGTTACTATTTCCTAATATTCGATACGTTTCTTCTATTGAAATTACAATAAATCTAAGTTCATTAATAATTAATGTATATTGGCAAAAAGGTTCTTAACTGTGACTTAATTACTATTCTTGATTTTTGATATTGATTTTTTATTTTACCTTAGTGTAATTTCGCCTACATCGTTATTCGTAGTAAGAAGGTTGGTTAAAATCTTTTTACCAGCCTGGATATGTTTAGGTATCACATTGTCCCTTTTATACCTTATTGACAAAATTCATCTATTCAAAGTTGTCGCTAATTGAATGCTCAACCTTGACCATCTCTTCGAAAATTTTATAGCAATTTCACCGTAGCTGAAAGCAATCTTTTGATAGAAACCCGTCTATAAAAAAAGACCATGAGGGGAGTATTCGACCGTGGGACGTTGAAAAGTAAAATAAATTAAAAAATACGGGCATGCGGTTCATTTCTGGATGGATAATTAAAACTCTATTTCTTTATACTCAATATTTCGTTTTTTAAAGAGTCAGAAAGCATTCCAACTTTTGCTTCTCTCCAACACTCAGCATACCCGAATTCTTTACTTTAGTATTTTACTTCTCCCTTGTACCCTGTACAGTCGAGTACTTCTGGTTTGCCCCTAGTTCCATTCCAGCCGAAGTTGGATGGGGCCATGACCAACACCGATATGTTTATTTTTATTGATAAGGCTTTAAGCTGTGTATTGCTACTAAGTTATTTACTTGCATCTCTAATTGTAAATACGAAACAGAAGGAAAGATGAGTGCTTGACCGTAGTACATAGCTTTCCCGGTTTCATGAGGTTGCTCATGGAATCGCTAGTCTGCTATTGCCAATAATGTCTTTTTCTCAAATTTTGTGATAGTTGAGATAAATTCTTGTAGCTAGGCCTTCGTCGGTTAGTGCATTATGTTTAGTTATTTTCTTCTGTTCTCTTTTTAAATCGTTAGACTGGTCTCACACGGGCACAGCATCTCAAAAATATATATAATTTTTCCCCAGTAATCTAGTAGGTCATATCTGGTTTATTGGCTCTTACTTGGCTGCTCGTGCGGAGGGAGAAATTCCGGGGAATTTCGCAATTCTCATTCTGTACGACCGTCTCATCAATTGTACTTGCACCTCAAATTAATATAGATGTTGACGATGTTGGTGCTCAGTGTACAACATGTCTGTACCTCCTCGGGTGTGTAGCTTTTGTAAAGGTGTATTCTGATGTAGACTATATCTTCCTAAATTGTTCGCCGGATAAGCAGAAACATGTGGGTTGTGTATTTTTTCTCTGCTTGCGTTACATTTTCTGTAAATAATTCCATCAATACCACGACGAAGCTATTTTAGCATTATTTTTTTTTTGGTTATGTACCTATCTGTCTAATGTATACTCCCATTGAAATTAAATTCATTAAGAACATTTTTATGCTTGGACGGAGAAAATACTTTTTTACGTGTAGGCGTTATCAAAACTCTATGGAATGTGATGGAATAACTTTTGGGCATTTAATAATTTAATTTCACTTTAACTTTGAGAGTTTTTTTTCAAATTTGTCTTTTTTACTTTTGTTAAATTTTTTGATAAATTAATCTTTGCTTATTGCCTCCACAGTATATAATATTCTGTTTCTTCACGAGAACTTTATAAATATTATTATTATTTTCCCGAAAAGTACAACAGATGGTACAACAAAGGATGTTAGCAGTTATAGGAAAGGTTATAGCAAATATGTTGTTGATTCCGAAACTCGATTAAAAAGTAAGGTATTTCATAAAAAAATAGATTAGGCAGCGCATTTAATTAAAAAAAAATAGTTACAAAGTATGTGTTCCTACCTTTCAGAATTCCAAAATCTTCATTGGTTCCCGAGATATCACGTTGTCCCATTTCTCGCTGGACACGCTGTGCACAATAAATATGCGTGTTAGCCCATTGTTCCCGCTGCCATACCATTCAGGTCTCCCAAAGGGTGCCAATGCGATTTAGGGCTCCATCTAAGTCTTCTTGGCTCCAGCCAGTACGGCTTTGCCTACCTAATTGCCGCGCACAGAGGGCAACAGCCAGGCCATACTTATCTTATGGCCATACTTATTTTCTAGTTAACAAAAAACGTCTACCTAAAACAATATTTAGTAGAAGGGAGACACATTTTGTAAGCAAAAAAAAAATGCTGAGGTCCAAAATTTACCTGTATTGGTCAATAAACAACTCCTATATGTAGCAGACTTTATGTGTGACACTTTGCTGTTAGACTATGTTCACCCAACTAAAATTTTTTTTGTATAAATTACCATAAGGGAATTTTTTTTAAATGATCGTCAAATTTGATAGATTGAAAGATTGTAATAAACACAATTCCTATATTGTAATGTATTTACCGCGACTACATTCGCATAGGAAACTAAAGGTGAAAGTGAATTCAAAGCAAATAACTTTTTACGACTTTTTCATATTAGAAAGGATTAAATTATACTTCTGTTCCTAGAATATGTAATAAAATTATTGTTTTTACATTAATAATTATTTTGTCAGCCATTTCTGTATTTGCACATCTTCTCCGCTTTGTTTAATTAAATTAATAGCGTGCATGCCGAAGGGAACATTAGTATGTAAATGCAAAATCTACATTTCTTAAATTAAATTAACCATTACACACAACTGATATTTAATACTAAATTTTGTATTAATGTTAAATCGAGAATATACTATCCGTAGCAGATGAAAGTAGAAGTCATACATTACCTCTACATTTTATATGGAATTTCGAGCGAATTAGGACCCCACCACAAATGGCATCATCGTATGACGTCAGTTGGTACCCAATTTGTAACCCAAGTCGGGACGCCAGCTACTCACTTAATATTATTATGTTATCATAATTTGAATATTAAATTAAATACGTTTCCATTAGCTTGCTCCCTTTCAAATAATAAGACAGCCATAGCTACAATTTAATTAATACACTTTGGGCTTACGGCTATTCGATTTTTTTCCACCGTTAGGACTTGTTTTCATTCTGTTATGAATCGCTAAATCGCACACATAGTTTTACGGCGTTAGAGCGTACGTATACTCCGCTCTTGACCCATTGACTGCTTGTTATCGCTTTTGGTAATCTTCCTCTATTTTTTGCGAGTCACTTTTAGCAAGTAGCTGTTGTATTCTTGTATCCTCGCAACGTTTCAACTAAATTTATAAAGAGCAACATCACTCTTTAATCGTTTATCAATTTCTCTTCGTTAATGTGCAGAGTATTTAATAGAATAACAATTAAATCATATTTTTGGAACATTACAGAGTTTCCAACCTTAATGGTAATGAGTGTGGCGTATCAACTTTGAAACTAATGTCTCGTTCCAAACTGATTTTAATTCATTTCAAATTTTCATTTTCAGTTTTAAATTTCTTCTGGTCATTAATGACACCATGTTTTTTGAAAATATTTATCCAATGCTCCATGAAAGCAAGAGAAATCAAAATTGTACATAAGGATTGACAAAAAGTATTTTTAGCGGTAAGACAAATATTTTTTTCATATTTGTAGCGTGGAGCTTCGTATATATTTATATAAATATATTTATTTATTTGCATACGGAACTAGAAGTTAAAAAAAACTTCAACTTCTAGTTCAGTCTCCTTTATGCAGGCAGAGATATGCATACGTTTGTGAAATAAATCTACATTCGTCAAGCAAATCTCTGCTTTGTAAATCTGCAAAACAATAATTTCTTATGAAGAGAGAGGAAACTTCTTAATTCAATTGTTTTTGGATCAAAAACGCAGAAAAGCTTAACTAAGAATACCACATTATTTCAGATAATAGTTATATTTCAATGAAATAAATACTGTGTAATATTTATATTGCAATATCTTGTTATTCAAATGTAATTAATTTTTTAAATAATAGACAAGCATATAAACAGTATATTATTGTATTTTATTGACTGTACTTGCAAATATATATTGTTCTGTAATAAAACAAGAGTGCTAATTTGCCAAAGAATGTGACTTTTGTAGATGTTTCAGTAAGAAAATTAGGCGGTGTTTAGCATCCCAACTCAGAACCCAAATTGGGCACTAATTAACGTTATACGATAAATTATGTAGATGCAACAGAGATAACAGTTATCCTCCTCTCATTTGTGAATCAATTTATTAGACAAGTAGATCTGATACCTTCCCTATATTTACATAAGTTATACTTGGAAAATCTTGTAAAAATACTGGTAAACAAGGTAATATAGAAACTATCATAATTTAGCATAATTTTTATTATCATACATATTAGTATGAAACTTTTGTATCATTTGTACAACCTATTAAATGTAATAAAGTAATAGCATCTAATAACTGAATGTTCTGTCTGTACACAAAGGAAAATATTGACGCAGTAACCCTTGTATTTTTAAAATAAGAACAATTTATACTAAGAATTATAACGTATTTACTTAATCTAATAAAATATGTAGTTGCTGTAACAAAAATTATAGTTGCATTTATGATAAACTTCATTTTACTGTGGAATATGTAGCAGCAACACTTTACCTTAAATCTAACTATAATTTTTGTTAGAGTAATTATATATTTTATTAGATTAAAGAAATTCTGAGTGTAAATTGTTCTTATTTTAAAAATACAAGGGTTGCTATCCCAACATTTTTCACTGTGTATCTTAATTTCTTTTTGACAATATTCACTTGCGAAAACGTTTTTTCAGTGGCTTTTGTTAAAGATAAGTATAAAATACTACAGGCTACTTTGCTAATGTTTAGAATCATCTTTTCTCCACCAGTATTTTTACAAGGATAAACTGATATCTGAAACTCTTCTTAATGTTTATTAAATTATTCCATTCACATTTTGATTATTTATGTCAATATTCTCAATACAGTTTTTAAAATCTGCTCGTGTTATTTCAATCAAGCAATATTCTGAATGAAAATATTTAATGGCAGTAAACCCATTTTCTAGAATAAGCCCACAAAATTCTCGACACAAGTGGAAAATAATATTTCTGCATTTTCTTCAATAATGTTCGCACTACTCTCAGACATTTTGTATCTATTTCATGCCACTGTAAATAATAAACCAAAGTCCATAATGCTACATCAATTAAAACTAAAGTATAAGAAGACAATGTTAAATATGTTTGATAATAGACATCTTATGACATAAAATGCAATTTTCTTATGGTGGACTGGTAGACATATTTTTTTATGCTATGTATCTTACGGTTGGAGAAAAGTAACAGCCGTCATTCGCCGATAATTAAGATTTAGGTTTAGAAGGTATTCGTCTAGACAATTAAAGTATACTTATTGGCTAGTAAGTCAAGTATATACAAGGTGAGTTGGAAGGAACAGATCACACTCCAGGAGTGTATTGTACACATGATAATAATACAAGAAAACGCGGATATTATTATACGATATTCATTTGTTTTCAAGTCATAGAATAATTAAAAAATGTTAACTACCGTTCTTGTAAATTGCCTCAATTTTTTGTTGTTTTCAATGTTTAATTATTAATGCACTGGCCGCAATTAAATCAAAATTAAATTTTTATTAGTATCAAAATGCTTATACTCCTTACAAAGAAGCAAATGAAAGACAATTCAACAAAAGAAAAGTAAATAAGGTTCATCTAACGCATTTACCGGTAAAAAGGTTACCGATTGAAATCAGCGTTGCACAACCAAGCGCTTCTGGATGCGCCTAAGCCTACTCTACTTGATTTCAAATCAATAGATTCCAACACCGTAATACAGTCGAACGATTACTATTAAAACTACGCACAATTTTCCGGAAACCAACACTGCATTCATGTAGCCCAGTAATCTGGCCACGTTCGGAAGGAACAAGGTGCATGTTTTCGTCTGAGAGGCATCACTCACGATTGTTTGAAACATACGGCAGTCACTTTACTCATTTTTGTACATTTGAATTGCAACTATCGCATTGCAATAGGTGTTCCTGCAAAAACATGCGCGGAACATCTGGCTCCTGTAAATGATGGAAAACAAATTAGATGTAATATAATAAACAATCATTTAAGTTGACCTTTAGAAATACGTTTATAAAATGTTAGTACTTCAACAGTTTAGAAGTGATGCATCTTTAATTGCAGCTAGTGTTTTATTATTAACCGTCTAAAGTTGTTTTACAGAACCGTCTTCTACGTCAAATGACTTTATTCTTCACGAATAAAAAGACAAGAACGTGCGGGATACCTGTTGCCCCGTTATACAGGATAAGTCGGGAGAAACGGGTCAAGCTACAGGAGTGTAAATGGTGCAAATTTTCGCTTATTTTCGGGCTAATATGTCTTAAATAAAAATATTCTGTAAAACGAAGTCAGGTACGTTTTTCTTCGCTTATTATCACATTCACGTGCCGGTTATCGGAATTAATCATTTCGAAGCTCAAAATCATTTCAAAATATGCTCTGATATGCGGCAGTGCCAGTGTATTGCGACAGTGATTTAACGTTTATTTTCTAGTTTGTACATTATTCAAATTTATCATATGCAAATATAGTATTTGTTTATTATTTTTACAAGGAGAATGCTACAACTACCGTTAAAGAATATCTTCGACGATTTTCATATCAGAAGAAGCGTATTTATCAGAGTTTTCAATAAACTCTGAATTTTGTCGGCGGATAAATAATAATGGTCGTAATGTATCGCTCATAATATTTACGGATAAAGCAATATTTATTCGTGTCAGCATTAACAATACTCGGAACTCTGAGAAAGAGTAGAATCCCTACGCAACAGTAGTACAGTAGTTTTCAGGATAGTATTTCGGTAATCGCATATTATAGTGTAGTTCATAATTATTTAACTGGCTCTTAAATTTTGGAGAATCGCCTCACAAGCGAGCACTACTTAAATTTTTGACAAGATGAATTAGGGGGAATACTAGAGAATGCAAATGTATTATTAGCATAATGGAGCTCCTCGCATTTCTCTTCTCAGGTCACGCGACATTTGGACAATAGGTTTCCAGAGCTTTATATTTGTCGCGGTGGCCATATTTGCTAGCCTTCGTGATCCCCAGACTTCACACCATTAGACTATTATTTGTGGTGTAGATTCAGAAATGAAATTTACATACTTGGGATGCACAAATTCGACGTATTAGGGATACTGCAGCCGATATTAAAATATATACACATATTCGTATATGAAACAATCAGGGGAGCAACAGGCGCCCTTCATAGACCAAGGACAACATGTTTAATAGTCAATGGCGATAAATTTGATCATTTGTTAAAGGAACGCTATGATTAAGAAAGATATTAATGTATGAAACTTTATTTATTTATAATTACACCATCACCATACACCAACTTCAAAACAAATAAAAGTCGAATAAAAACATTTGATTCTTTTTTACATTATTTTCATGTGTAGAATACACTCCTCGAATTTGGTCTGTTCTTCGCGACTGATCCTGTATAACCTTATGTTAAGCGCAAGTATTATTTATAAATTTTATAAATAATTTAATTTTGTGCGAAATTTACAAGTTAAATTGGCAAATTTGACCGGTTTTCGTTTTGTTAATTAAAGATAATTCTCTGGCACTCGGCTGCACTGCCTGCAGTGTTGTACACCGATGAGACCCAAAAAGGCCCGAGACATCGGCAGTTAGCCTTAAATATTGGTTCGTATAGTTTGTATGAAAATTATTAAACTAACCAATATTGTTGTTCATACAAAGAATCTCACTAAAAAGTTTTTGTGATTTTAGCGACCGGCCTTCTCTGTGCGTACCTACTGTAAAGTTCTTACGTATGAATTGAAATACACATTTTCATTGACATGCTGGTTGCGTTACCTGAAACACATCATAAACGTTCTCTAAAGTAAGAGCTATTCAAAGTGTCAAACTGTCATAATCGTCGATCTTTTTATTTGCCATAACTACTTTAACAACGTAAAATTAAATTTCGCATGATTATGAAGTTAAATTATGCCGACAGTGCGAAACAACTCCAATGAAGGTATGTATTCGGATTCGCAAGACATGAAGCAAGGGTGAAATCTCATCAGGACGTCTGATACAGCGCCTTATCAACTGATTAACTTTCAAACTGTCCGAGTACAGTGAGCATTTGAGTCACAATTAATGATAACTCATCGGCAGACTGTATATCCAACATACGAATACAGGATCAGAGTGTAGAGGTTGAAGAAGGCATGCGCTTCTAAATAAAGACCACGAGAAGCGCAACACAGCCTCCAGTTACCGTCGTGGTGCGCTATAAGTTGGCTGCTCCTCGAGGGCGGCAATTTCGCGCGCTCCTTTTTTAAATACTTTCCGAAAGCTGCGACGAATTCGTAGACCAGAAACTTCATTCCAGGTAAGAAACTCAATTTTTTTTAGATAATTAACTTCCAGTATTATTATGACTTATTGAATTAGTATATATGTACATAGTAAAAAAAAAATTAAGTGCAATATTTCGTGATAAAAATTAAAAACATCATTATTTCGCGTACAACTCTAGATTTAATTTTATAAAATTCAAATGAACTAATTTATTGAATGCAAACTTTATTTTTTAAAATATGCAAATATTTTAAAAGTATCATATTTACTATGCCGACTCCTTTCTTTTCTTTTATCACAAATTGCCCCAAAGCATAAAATTTCCCACAGCCATAAAAGTAACAAAAGAATAAAATTAAATGAAGGCTTTTCTATTGGGGTACATTTGTCAGGCAATGTGCATTTTAAATCAATCGGAATTTATCTCTTACTGAATAGTGCTTTAGAAAAAAAATTACCAATATTTGTTTTTTAATTCCTCAAGAGCATTGACGCAATAGTTCTTTACATTCCAACTTTGAAAGACTTTGAAACTACTAGTGGGAGCAAGAAGTGCATACTACGGTTGTACAAAACCCGAAATGTGTTAAAATATATTTCACTTGCAAAGCAAAATCGCTAATAAAAACTTGTTTATACTATAAATAGTTAGATGACGTTAACAATACGACGACTATCTGTAATAACGTTTACATATTGTAGAATTGAATTTTAACAATTTTAAGAGGATTTTGATAAAAAAAAATCTTATTCTTTCCTGTTTTTGTGGCTAATAAATTTTTATAAAAAAACCCTTTTTTTATATTTTTATATAGATTATAAACACTAGAATGAATAAACTAGATATAAAACCTTGATCATATATACTAAATATCTTTATCATAAACATAGAGATCCACCGTTTTTATTGTAAAAGCGGAGGCGAATGAAACTCTTTTATTTCTTACTGACTGCAATATACTTTGAAAGGAAAATGTCAAAAAGGATATTTATACATGTTATGTAGTGCAACGCTAGATTAGATAGATAAATACTTCTTTATGCTTCTTTTGTTATTTGTAACGTTTTTGATAAACATTACTTCAAGAGTTATAATTATAAAAAAATAAGTCTATCATCAACGAAGCCATAACGTCATACACAGTGGTGGTGCGTGACCCTTTGACAAGGGGAGGCAAAAAGTAGGAATTGCTGGCAGATTATTAAAAAATACGCACACTGTACTGGTAGGCATAGGAATGAATACAATGTGCACAATGATATTTATTTCTAATGTGTACCTGAACGCCGTCAATCCTTAACTCGCTTAAATCTTCAAAAATGCCTATAAACGCTGCAATTATATATATATATATAAATAAAATTACCATCTGACTCCAATTTGTTACATCTATAGTTTCGTCGCACAATAAATCGGCATTTTTAATTTAATTTGAAATTTCTATTCTACACCATGCCGTACAGCAATTAATGTGACCACTATATTCTTCATGTTTCTTTATTTTAGTATTTAGTATTTAATTTCAACCTATTGTATATAATTCATTTCACAATATTTAGCATGAATAAATGGGAAGCCGCGGGATATTTAAATTGTATTTTCGTAATAATTACGTAATATAAATTTGAATAATTTTGTTTGTGAATTCTATTGGATTTTTAAAGAATATGGTAGGTAGGGCGCGCGGGCTGATGGACTCACCGCCTCTGGTCATGCACCAAAATTGACGAACACAAATTTTTCTTATACAGCACAAAAGAAGCCAAGCAATTTTTATTATAAAATTGTAACACATAATTAGAGTATGTTGTATATGGCTGAGGGCAGTCTCATCCACAAATATATTGTTGAAATGACGTAATTATTGAAAACATGTTCGCTATTGTTCGCATTTTTGTTGCAAGTTTGCGAGTCTCTCTCTCCTCGAAATATCCCTGGCTTATTATTATTATTGAGACCTGTCAAAGGCAAATGTACAAATCGAAATTTTACTATCATCTAAAATAATTACATTACTTTATGTATGTATTTCTACATATATGCACTATATGAAACTCCAAATTAAAAATGCAAATCATAGTCACTTTATTAGAAAAGTTCACAAATTTCTTCTTTCCCTTGATTTTACTTAAATCCAATGTCCAGTTCACAATTAAATAAGATAACTACCATAATTTTCCTAGTTCGTTCTTCGAAGGGGTGTATCTACAGCGACGCAGGGTAATTTTTGAAATGCAATGATTTCCTTTTTAATTTAAAATTCAAAGTAATGCATAATATGTAGAAATACACAGACACTGAATGCATGTAATCAACTTTTAGAAAGTAAGAGTCAAATTATATTTGTTGTTGAGTAGCCTTTATTTTTTAAACAATACAAAGTATTCTTACAGAATTTAAACAATAGTGAGCATAAACGTCTAAAGTCTTTCTTAATAAATAAATCGTTTATAAGAAACCACACAAATATATTTAGTGCGTGGATGGAAAATAATTCCTTTCCTTTAAAGAAATAGGTTTTAATTGTCAAGTATTCCGCTGCGCATCATACAAGTTTGGGCGTTTAAATAGAACACCCGATTATAATGACGCTAAAAAGTTCCTGGACGAATTTCTTAAGGCAACACCTAACGTGGACGTTACACAAAATAAAATACAAGGAATCGAATAAAATTTGAGTATAGCGCGTTTACGATATTAGGCGTTAAAGAAACAGAGGCATTTCGCAAAAATGTCAAATTATGTCCATTATCCCAAAAACCAAGATAGATAGATGAAAGTTGAAGAATTGAAGAGAAGCATAAGAGATTGTAATAATATACACGGTGTTTCATTAAAAGAACAAAAGAACATCCCGTATACTTAAGTATAATTTTATATTATGCAGCATTTGTCCTCAAATATTTTTTGTTTGTTTTCTGTCCATGCTGAACTTTGAAAATGTAATGCGCAAGCGTGTACATTCATTGCATTTTAAAAAAGCTCGCCATGGTTCAGTAGCGTTTTTATTATGATATATTTCTTTGTTTCATCCAGTTTCTTCTTAATAATATTTTAAAATGGTGTCGAAGTGTCGTTTAGTGTTTAGTCACAAGAACAGAAAAAATCAATCAAGGAATTAATTAGTTAATTATTTTTTGTCCATACAAAACAGCATATGTTACCGCTGTCTTTTAAGGCGCATTACTAAAATAAAATAGATAATTTCTATCAGGATATTGCGATCATAGAAAAACGAAGTCGAGAGGGTGATGTTTCTTTTTTTGGATTATTTTTTCTTGGTTACAACTACATCTGACAACTAAATCTTGCTTAAACAATATGAAAATAAAAGCTTCAAATTACGTTCGACATATTTGGCAGTAATTATGCCAATAAGTTTGCATTTAAAGTATAAGTCAATAATAATAGAGATAGCGAAATAAAAAGAGAATTCCTAGTTTCGTGTTGTTTAAAGGCGTTGACGAGGTGTTGAGCCGCTATCGCGTCACAAACATTTTGAATTGCTTCAATAAGTTCTTGTACTCTGTGTGGTGTATTTTTAAAAGATGTACCTTTTAGGCGTGGAAAAATAAAATAATTAGGTCCGGAGAATATGGAGGAAAATCTACTAAACGGTTATCAAAATATTCAAGTAATTCATGCAACTGGCTCAGAAAAGGTTGCAACAAGTTATTATGTTATATTTCTGTGTTTACCATTTCATGAAGAAGTAGTGGGCCAAATAATTCTTCTCGGTAAAACTATTCAAACACCAATACCTCTTTAGTCTTTGCAATGATTCCTCTATCGTGACATAAGGGTTTTCACTAGACCATATATCCATGGTTTCTTTGTTAATAAAACCATTAAGAATCAAGTTTCGTCTGAGAAGGAGGACTTGTGAAGAGTATTATTATCATTGTGGTGATTTTCAAACCAATTGCACTCTCACTATGTGATCAATAGGCTTGAGGTCTTGCACACCACAAATTTTATATGGATCTTTTTCCACAACCTTTCTAAGGACAAGCTATAGCAGCATCATATGATAAATCAGTTTCTGTGAAAGTTCTTTAATTGATTTTTTCGGTGAATGATCTATACGCACATACGCAATAGTTTCAGCAGTTTTTCTCTTGAGTTCACCACTACTCGGTTTGGAACTGACTGCACCAATTTCACAATTAATTGCTTTGAATTACATTTCTTGTGATCATATTGTATTTAAAACACGTTCTACAACTGCAGGTGGCCAAAGGAGTATAAGTATGATTTAGCGCATGTGAAATTCCATATTAAATGACTAATGATTATAAAATTTTGAAATATTGTCCATATACAAACATGATAAAATATTTAAACAAAATGTTGTAGATGTGTTGTAGACGTATTGGCCGGATTTTATGTAAATTTGCAATATATCCAGTTTGTTTTCCTCCTTGATACAAATATACACTTGAATTAAATTAAACATTCAATGCCAACTGTTTAATGTTTTTTTCAACATCCTGTACTATATTGGAATCGCTGCAAAAGTTCGTGCAGATCATCAATGTAGTAGGGCGTAATGTAATCCAATATTGCCATGTATGGTAACTGACTTTTATAGAAATAGGTGAAATGCATAGTGTCACACGCAATTCAAACATTGAATCATATATTGCATGTTGTGTAATGCATGCGTACCGGAAGGACCATTATAAACATATTTATTCTTAATAATGGTTAAACGAAATCCTTAAGTTTGTTAATTTTATTTTTTTTAATAAACATTTTTGTAGAAATTTCAAGTTTTTCGCATTTTTGGTTTTCAAATGATGCCGTTGACATTTTCTTTAAATGACAACCCGTATTGTGATAAATCATTTAATTGTCAAAGTGGTACCATTTTAATATCTCACATGACAAAATCTAAGCATTTCAGTTCAGGTAGCTATCAATTAAAAATACAATTTTATGAATATGCCTAATACTACTACTACTTTACTTGTCTTGGGAACTCCAGTTGGTTGATCAGTTTTAAAATATTGGCTAATTCTACTTATAGTTCTAATTCTAACTGATAATGCCTGAGCAACAAATCAAAAGTAGTATCAATCCTTTTATTTTAGACTAAATGTATATATTCTTTCCCTCCATTTTTGTTAAAGCAAATCCAATGATACTATATGTTACGGTTTAACGAAAGAAATGTCATGATTGAGTATTTCTTTTGAGTTTTCGGCAATATATTCAAGATTTTATATCAACCAGATTCTACAAGATTATCGATTCAAATTTTGTAGAAAAAATTGAAACCCTTTCACAATGCTATTATTAAAACTTCCAACATTCAAAAAATGAACTTGACTGCAAAACTTGTGGAAAATTTTAGAAATAACGAAAATGTCCTTCTTTAGTATATTAAATATGAAGCCGTGCAGATAAGTTTAAAGACATAGAGAGCTGTGACGAAATACTATAAATTCTCCCATCATCTATTCGAAGTAACCGTCATTTCATTTCTATCTAGCAAGTTTCTATACGTATAAATAATATGAGATGGTTTCAGCTTGACTATGTGCTAGCATTCATAGCAACAAAATAGCAGTACTGTCAGATAGCGCTGATAGGTCTGTGGTCGAACGTTCGTAAAAGTTACAGCAGCTATATTTGCTCAGTTACGTAACATCTGTCACTTGCATTAGTAGTGCCCTGTCATTTCATACAATGTTGAAACTCGAGTACCGATCCATCATTAAATTTAAATAAGCAATGATTAGATAGTGTGGTACGGCGAAGATTCGCCTTCATATCCAATAAAGAATGGGCAAAACAATTTCGTTTGGGATGAGAAAGCATCGAAGATGAACCACGTGCAGGTTTGCTAGTTAATGATTTCGGGAGAAAATGTTGTCCTAGTGAAGTGGTAAGTGCTGAAAGATCAGTGTTTAGACATTAAAAGAATAGTCAGCAACATAAGGGCTTTCCGATATAGTCGTGCGACGCATTCTATATGAGCACCTTCACATGAATAAGGTTAGTGCCAGATGGGTGCCCGGACTTTTCTCTGCAGTGTAAAGAGACCAACGTGTAACGTGTACCTCATCGTAACAACCAAGAGGAAGTTCTTTGGTTCATTGTTAAAGCGGATGAAACAATGATTTTTACTATGATCCCAGTAAAAAGGGGGTCAATGGCGTACACCGTACGAAAAACAGCCAAGGAAAGCAAAGGTGGAGTGGTCGACTAAAAAAATTATGGCAACGATATTTTGGGATTCGAAAGGAATCTTGCTAATTGATTTTAAGAAAAGGAACACAGTGGTAAACGGTGACTATTACGCCAACTTGCGGGAGAAATTAAAATCAGAGAAAAGAAATGCGTCATGCTGAGTGAGCTGTCCTACTTCTCCACGATAACGCACATATCCATAAGGTCACAATTGCCTAGCTTGCTGTGAAGGACTGTGGCTTCCAGGAGCTTCCCCGTCCACCCTATAGCCCAAACCTTTTCCCTAGTGATTGTCTATTCTGAAAACTCAAGAAAAACCTTTGAGTGTGAATATTGATATTATAATTGTGAATAATAGTTATAGTAATTATGTTATGTGATTATTACAATAGTGGTAGTTGCTTAAACTACGAACAATGCGCAATAAAGGTAGGTTGCAGTGAATCACTATCAGAAAAAGTTCCAATAAAATTTTGCCAGAGTCTAAAACCAAACACGTCTAGAGATTATACCATTGCTATAGTTTTTTTGGGTGTATTTAAAATGTTTAGTTTTATCCTCTAGTACCGATCCCTGAAGTTTGGCAACTTAGTGTTTACTTTAAAGAACCATCAGTAGAACACTACTTGGTGTGGTATTTGGTAAAAACCTCCTGTTAACCAGATTTTGCCATGATTTTTTAAAATGAATTATGTTTGTTATAGTGCATTTTCCCACAAAACACCTTATATCAATGTCAAATGTCAAATATTTTCATTTTAATATATTTTATAAAGAAACGCCTTAAGATTGTCTAAGTTTCTTCTGTGTAAAAGTAGCAAATATCGAACCCATTCAAAACCATTATAAGTGTTTTTTTTTATAGCAGCCACGAAAATATGCAAAAATGAGTGCTTATGGAAACCCATCATGTAAAAACAATTGATTCTCAGCACGGTCTGATCTGTTGAATCAGTTTCAATATGCAAAACTTTTTGAAAAGAAAAATCAACGACCGTGGAAGTAGCGCTGAATAAATAAATATTTTTTTTCTTAATACGTTTAGCCGCATTTTGCCGCAAATATTACCATAATTTTTGAATATACATATATTGCTTCTGATTAATTGACTTCACCCTAAATCATTTTAGAGCGAGAATTATGTATTTTAATACGAAGGAGTCCTGAGCTCAAGGTGGAGTTACGTTTTAACCAAAAATTAGAAAACAAATTCTCATCTTACGGCCCTGATCCAGTGACCAATCGATGCTGCAAACATCAGCAGTATCTTAAAGTATAATAATTTATTTTTCAATTATCTAAAGAAATAGTAATTTTTTGATCGACTTCGCCCCTGTTGACGGTACACATAATTCTAATGTTCTAAAATTCATACGAAAGTCTCACTTCACAGGTATCTATTTCAAATTTTAAGAAAAAATCTCCCCAAATATCAAAACCTTTCCGATCCAGTCTTAGGCAAAGTATATAAATCACAATGAAAAATATATTACAAAGGTAAAATATACAACGTGTAAGCACAACGTAGCTCGTTTTGTTTTCGCAACAAAAAGATAAAATTCTGTTTTTTTATTAAGTGAAATATCTGCGCGGCAAGAAGTTCTTACGGGCGTTGTACCATATTATCCGGCGATACGAAGCAGATATGTAAAGGTTATACCTTGAGTACCACCTCAAAGCATCTCTTCAGGACAACTGTCGTTGGTAGCTTTTATCTTCTTTCATTAGCGGTCTCATCTTCAACAACTGAGGAGCTCCCTTTTGTTGTAAATGTTTATATCTTTAGTGATATAGGTATTGAATTTATTTCCCTTCCTCATTTTGTAGAGCAAGATATCCTTCCTTATCCCCTTCTCGTCCTTAATCGGAGTTTCTTTCTTTTATTAAACGTTAAAAGTAAGTACACTCGGATGCAGTAATAAACGTTATTTATATTAAATGTATGAGATTACATAGTTGAGTTTGCATACCCTGCAAATACACACAATACAAAATATACTCACATTTTAGTGTACTAAGTGTTCGAAATGTTGTATAAATGTTGTTTGGAACTTTAAAACACAAAAGGAAACAATAAAGAGAATTTACAACTGTTTGACATGTTGTGTGAGACCTGGAATTGCCATGATCGAAGATGATGCAACGTTGTTGATTATTTTTCCTGATTTCATCAGTGATTTCTGGGAAACAACTTGTATACCATTCACGATCCTCCTATTCGCTCATATTGGGACTTTCTTCTGACAGTCGTAATACTTCGTCGTGTTCTTTATCTTCTACCAATCATCCACTCCTTCATTGGTCGCTATTTTTTCCTTCAGCACACTTCGTGCTGTTGCAGTAAAAACAACGGTATAGATTTTGAAAACTACACCTCTTCTTTCTTTTTCGCTTACTTTCACATACTACTAAGGGTACATCGGCACCTCCACCAATTGTGACAAAGGGGATATTGATGGGGTATAGCATGCTCATAGTAATAATTACACCGTGTCACTTACATGCTACTTATTCGTTACTTTTACAATGGTCATAATGGCAATGGTCCTCATAATACGCAAAATATAATTTACGCAAAAATACTGTATATTATTGTCCCTTTTCCAACGATTGTTTCCACGCCACGGTTCTTCATGAAACAGCACGAGTGTGAAGCGTAATTTCGAAAATGAAGTCGCTGCAGCAGTTGTATAGATGGGAAAAAAAGGAGGTTCCCATACGGTTCGTTACAGAATACGCAAATAAATAGCATTGACGATGGAAAAATAATTCATGACACAAGCTACAAAAAGTTTGAAGTAGGACAGTGGTTAATCTAGCACTTAAAGAAAGTACTTCATCTTGTATCAAGCGAAATAATAAAATGTATTAGTCGTTCTTCACATACTGCTATGAAAGACCTGCGGGTGTTAAGCAATAGTTTTATGAAGGAAGTCAAACTCCATATCAGTAGTATGGACAGAAACAAAGTATATGATGCCGGTGAGAGTAGATTTAAATTAGAAATACACTTCGGTCGTACTTTAGCAGTTAAGGATCAGAAAACCGTTGAATCTTCTGATTATTAACTTCCTGTTTATTCTTCTTTTGTCGGTTCTTCTTAAATCTGCTTCCCCAATATATTTTCCATCAATTATTCGGTTTAAACTTAACTAGACATTTATAGTTTGGCAACTGCGAAAATGTTAACAGAAAAAAGTTGCTGGAATATTTTAAAATTTATGTATATGTAGGTACCTTATACCTCCATTTACATATGATTTGTCGTCTGTACCTCTCCAGGGTCGACGGGGTAAATTTATATTTGCAATCAAGTGTAATAATGATCTATTACAATAGCCTCCCAATCGCGTCCTGAAAACAATTAAATACGAACCCCAAATTTAGCACTTCCTATCCTCTCTGAAAATGTTTATATTGATTAACAGCATGATACAATACTGAAACCAATCGTATTTATTTTTCCGCTTCTATTTCAGTAAGTGCTTTTAAATTTCATTTCCAGGTGTTTTAGGTACTACTTTACAACTCTGCTCAAAGGCTGATTTACACTCGACTAGCTGTTTGAATCCAATTACTTTATACGCGAGTTACTTGAATTCGAGCAACTATCCGAATTAATTGACGTTAAACGGATTTCGCAATCGACCTGCAATCGTGAGATTCAAGGGTCCCATCATCGTCACCATCGTGGCACTCGGTTTAGAAAGCGCATTTCATTTTTGGCATGCGAATAAAACCAGAACAAATGTTCAAATATATATGTCAAATATTAATTGAAAGTATAACAACGGAATACATAAAATTCAGCATAAGAAGTGCGTACTTCATACTCGACACAAAAAAGGAAAAATATCAAAGTCCCTGGGTCAATATTTCCAAATGTAAAAAGGATTTTTGCACATTAATTTTGTAGTAGCTGGTTTGTGCTCGGAAAAAGTTTCTTTTAACTTAATTTTTTTAATGGATGAAGGTAGTTGATAGAATTAAGTAACTATCTAGAACGGGAGAAATGCTGAACTTTTAACAGCTATGCGCCATAAATAAACTTTGCTGCCATAAAACCTCTGTAATTGAGAATATGTTTTATTTAACTTATCTAATATCATTTCCTTATTTCAATTCATATGTAGCTACATGGATGTATAAATAAACATAGTTAATTTAATAAAACATTGAAATCTACTTTTAAAAATAATTTAGAGAAAGGCCATCATTATAAAATCTGTTGAAATGTATAGGACGCTCCATTTAAAATAAGCAAGCTGTTGCATTTTGCTATACTTTGTCTTAGAAACCGAACGAATAGTGGAAGTAGAACGGTCACACGTATAGAATTTAATGACATGCTTTAATCCTGAACAAAAAGGATACTTGCCTATCAGCTTTATTGACGTTTTGTAAGAGTTATTTTGTTTGCAAATAAAAACAAATTTTAGATATTTAACAACATTTATAAACTAATAGATAGAAATTATTACAAAAATTCATGCAATGGTTAAAAAATATCCCTAAATCTCTTATTTCTTCATTCGTTGCTGATGATTTTTAAACTATCAAAAAGCAGCTAACAGATTATGACACTTTATTGAAAATCTTATAATCGTAATGCTAATATAACATCGCAATTATTACAGTGATAAGTTTTAAAAAATATCTCTATTCCCTCTGATAGAATGTCTGTGTCTGTAATATAGTAAGTTCAATTAAATCGTCTTTCTTTATTCTAATGTATGCGGTATGCAGCTTTTCCATTTCCATGCACAAACATTATTAACAGCTTCATGCAAAGGTTGATGTAGACTTGCTAGTTTAAAATCTGTATTTTGGGCAGCTACTTCCCATTTGGTTTGCGTCCACACTAACCTTAAAATACTTTTTTTCTGCCTTCGTTGTTATTTAAAGGAAAACATAACTATTAAATCCAGTTTTGTTAACGCGTAGTAATTGTAAAAGCACCAATTGAGAACAAATCGTACCCATACTAGAACAAATATTTGTTGATCGTAGCCATTCATGAATGTCACACTTTTTCTAGCTAAAGATTCTAATTCTTTCACTTTTTTGTGAATGATACGGTACCTTAAGTAGTATGTTCTCAAGCCGTTCCTCAAGTAAGTCACTATTCCTCCCCTCAGGTCGGCGGCTTTTCTACCCTCGAATAGCAGCAATTCACTTTCGACAAAAAATTATAATGGAATACGATAAGCCTTCTTCTTTTGACCGTTAGATCTTTGTGGTGGGTTGACAAATCTTCAATAAAAGCTTGTAGATTAGTGGTGACACTTGTATCAGTCCACACTTTCTCTTTTGTGTGTCTTCGGTCACCCATGTTTCGCCCAAATAAAATATTGGTCTGCCTCCCTTTTACACTATCTTGTCGCCATGAAATAATCCTTTTTCCATTTAAACATCATACTCTTTTTATGTTCCTTTAAAACTTTGTACATTTTTGACTTTGATATGCCTGCAATAGTATTACCATAAATACACGAATAATGGGAAATACACACTTATAGCCTATCTAAAGTATTGGAAACATAAGACACAATTGGGATAGTGCTTTAATTGCTTTTGTTCAATGAAAACCTCTTGAATATATTTAAAATGTAGTTTTTCTCATCCATAGTTAAATGTCCGACACGAGAATTAGGAAGACTTGCCGTTCTATTAATTATCCGATGACTCAGTTACAAAAAGGAACAATGTAGAAGATTTAATCTCTAAGCAGTGTTCTTGGCATGCTCACAATTTATAGTAAATATTTAAAGTGTTGTGGTGTTATATGTGTGTAAGTCGGGTTTAATCGAAGCCAATCGAAACCCTTACTTTTTGCGCGAAAAAATTAAACTACCTACCACTAATTACGTCTGAAGAATATTGTCATAACATGTAAAGAACTTCATGAACACTCACAAAATATTTGCAAAATTATGTTGTTGTTCTTTATGTATCACATTCACTTGACATTGGTGATATTATGGATATTTAATTTTATAGCAGCAAATCATTTATTTATTATTACATAGCATTGAAAGTGGATAGTATGTTTAGAAGCATTACAACACCGAACTCCGTTTACTTTTAACAATTTTGAATATGTAGCTGTAGAAGTCATAAATTAAGCTCCTTATACATACAAGAATTTATTTCAGCCTATTTAAGTTTGATAGCCTTAATTTCCTCTCGCCAACCTGGATCTGTCGTTATTTAATAACTTCTATTACCGCATCCTCGGTTGCGCTTTCTATATGTTTCCAAATGTGGCCGGTGACCTAATTATTGCAATCTTTGTCTCCATAATTCATAAGTATCTTCACAAGTTGTTTCAACCCTTGCATGATTGTTTTCTTCAAACTACAGAATCTTGTTCTCACAAACTTAAATTGTACGTCCATAATTGTTGATCAAGAGCTTATTTGTTTAGTGCCAACCCTTTCCACCTTTAGGTATAAGGCTTATGGAACTGAGTTCTAAATTTTTATATCCATTGGTTTATATCCTCTGTCCTGCTACAGTATTCTCGTTGTTTTTTATTTCTAGGTTTTCTCTGATTATTTCGTCCCACTTATTTTTATTTTCTATTTTCTTCAAGAACCTCATTTCCATTCCATTAACTCAACTTAAACATTTCGTAAATAAATAAAATATTAATTCATTGAATGTTTTATTGCTTCAATCAATATATAAAAAGTATTACTTTATTACTCAACGTGTATATTGAACAGTAGTTTCTTGATTACATTGACAAATTACCTATAGTATTTATTACACAGCGAGCTCTATCTTGTCTCACGACTGAACTTCCACTTATCCTGTTAAAGTTGTTTTGACAAGAAACGCTTGCAGAAGAGAGTTTTGTGAGTAGCTAAGGAAGTTATTTTTGTGCAGTATACATGATGGATATGTAACAAATAGTGAACGCTTGATATAAGCGCTCTTTTACCAATTTGTTGACGATTCTGACATTATTGATGGGCAAATAGACGATTGATAGTATAGTAAACATGGGGATATAACATAAAAATATTGTGAAATAACACATAGAAGTTGGTTTACAAGCGAGATTCGAATATCTCAGAATAAATATGGTGATAAAACAAAACTTACACGCAGAAATTAATACAAACTGTGAAAGAAAATTAGCAATTTCCGTATCCGATCTTGGTGTGGGCTACTATTGTGTATATCCTCTCCTTCGTTCGTCTTGGGATATAACTTGATTTTAGCAATAGTTTTTTTTTTCTCCCATACTTTTTATTCCCTTTAAATAACTTTACAAGAATTTCTTGCATTTCATATCGCGCCTTCTCAATGGTTACCACCACGACCTTTAAAAACGAATTCGCAGCCATTCTTGACTATAATTCTAATATTTTGTCCCTTTACATACTTTCCTGTTTGTCTCATTAATATATATGTTTTTCTTGCTACAACCTCCAATTTTTTCTCTGCACGTCAAGTTATCGACGAAGGCTATGGATTGATAATCATTCTAGACTACTTTATTAGTTGTAATCAAATTTCTTGGTATATTTAATTGATCTATACATTGGTACATTTTTTTCTCTATTTTGTTATATACTTACTTGTAGCCAACAAAAAGCGCACGCAGTTCTATTTTATATTCATAGCACGAAATCTGTAACTCTTTAAGGGCAAATATTTCATCTGTAGTAGCTCGGCTGTTCACAAAAATCTGCTTGGTATTCTCCCAAAGTACTTTCTGTCCCTACTATTTTGTAACAAGTATCCAACAGCGCTATTCTTCTACAACTTTCATATCTTGATCTGCCTCGCTTTTTATGGATTGTACATATTATATTTCATTTTCACCTCATTTTTTTAATTCGTCTGTGCCTTCTCGTGACTTGATAATCTTAATGTTTTGTTACTTTTTCCAAAACGCTCTTCTTTATTATAAGATCATCCTCTTCTATGTCCTACATCTATTGAATATTCAGACTCGATTTTATCGTGCCATTATTATTTTCCAAGGAATTGCAGAAAAGGATGGTTTCCCCGTTATCAATCCTTTCTTCATAAATTTCATGCACCGTCTAGCAATACTGCTTTTAAAACTGACGCGGTCTGAGTTTGCTTTTTATTTTAGAATTGCTCACTTTTTTTTATTGACACTACTTATCACGGGTAATATTCACATATTCACGTATTTCCACTATTTTCTCATAAAAAATTTCCTCTTTATTCCCTTTTATTCATTCTCTTCCCGAACAATATTTACACCGTCCTTAGTGCTATCCTAGGTCGATTTCTTGTGTCGACTATTTGCTTACAGGCACTGTTTCACTAACTTGCTCTTGTTTAGTATCCGTGTTGATTATCATTTATAGGTGTATTTTATCTCGACTTCCTCACTATATCTCATTATTCTCGTACAGAACTATCGCGGAATCCTTTATTGCATGTTTATGTGGGATATTATAGGCAAAAGCTAAGTGGCTTCATGAAAAAATAACTGCAAGCGACGTAAAGGTTCATCTTTGGTCAATCGTTGGTTGTAAAGGCGAATAAATTTAGGGCATTTAAGATGAGTTCAAACATTCCCGCTACGTACATGGGACAAAAAATAAGCGTTACAATGAATGCTTTTCGTAGCTGGTTCCATGATTCCTTTGTTCCTAAAGTTAAAAGTAAAATGGAGAATTTTTATTTACCTCCGAAAGCATTGCTTACTTTAATAATGTCCCTGAATATCACAAAGTAGAAGAAACGTTCAAACAATCTTTCTACCGCCAAGCTATAACCCTCTTACTGAGCCAATTGATAAACATGTGATTCAAAAGGTGAAACTGGATTATCGCAAATATCTGCTGTTATCTATTATATCGAAAGGAAAATGTCCAAGATGACGCAAAACCTTGGACATCTTCCCTTCTGAAGAATTTTGATTTCATGTCAGAGACTCTATCTCTAAAATACGCTTAGTGTGCTGTACAATCGCGACTTATTCAATAATCATGGAAAAAACTGGCCAAATCTCTATGAAGTGTTCAAAGCAAATGATGAAAATGAGGATTCTATTCCGTTTCCTGATTTACGACGTAGATTATTAATTTTGAAATTTAAAATATTAACAATATGCAGATGGTTTTCTCAAAATCTGACATGACCTAACACAGAAGACCATTAATTTGCGGATCATACAAAAACATCTGAAAATGTGCCAGTAATTGTTTTATTTTGTGCTTTGTTTCTGTTAACAGGTAATGCCCTCTAAAAAAGCCCGTTAACATTAGTTTTAATGGATTGGGTGTTGAGTATGTTAATGGATGAAAGTTTTAACTAGTCTTGGAAATAGTGGTGATAAAAAAAAATAGTAGAATATGTGAAATAAAACAAGGCAAATCGACAACAGTTCCAGGATTTTTTATGTAAAAAGAGTGAAAGTGAAGCATTCTAAAATTTAATTTCAAGCAATTACTGTTAAATAAACACTGAAATTAGTATGGTTAGAAAAAAAACTATTGTATTGTAACATTTAACGTGAATTGGACAGTGAACTTTATGCTCTTATATTAATGCAGCGTGAAATATTGCTATGGGGCCTCAATATGGCAATCATCTAACACATGAGAATAAAACAAATTATGATGCTGTGAAACCCCACTATATGGACTTAGTTGATTTGTAGTTGTGAGTGTTGGAAGGTTTCAAATTCAAACAATCTAGCAATATTTCATATTACTTTGATATCGATTACAGGCTTGTCGATCTATATACATAAATATATCTACCAAGCTTCAATATTTATGTTAAATGTATTGCTCATACAACTATGTGTCATGTATTTATTTATATTTGAGCATTATTATATTTTATATTATTGTGTTCTACTATAAGAAACATTTGAATCCATCCAATTGACAATAAATTTTTAAACATATACATACAAGTACCAATTTCAATAATCGTTAGTAAATATCCTTCCTTTCTCAACAAACTCACATTCCAGCAAACAGCGCGTCCACCAAATACATGGGCGGAAGATATTAATATTAATTATATAGTTCTACTTGTTTGTTTCTTTGATGTAACTTTGCTTTTTTAATTGGAACACCCTCCATAATCTTGCTCATTTGGATATCCCACTTACCTTCATGTCAACTTTCTCCAATATATTCTATACCTATACCTAGCATTGTTTTTAAGATAATTGGTATAATTTGAGATATTTGCGACATGCTGTTGTTTTTTTAACGCCGGCTGTTTTAATCTTACATACTAGCGCTGATTCAAATTTTAATAGAATACCCTGCACATTTTCTGCATTACTTATAAATATTTTCCTACGCCTAAAATGTGTCGTTTCTGTCAAGTTATTCATATTTAACTTGCCTATGTTTTTCGTTTAAAATCAGAGAGCACTGTAACGAAATACTATAAACTCTTGCTTCGTTAAAAGTATTCATTAGAACTAATGTGTCAACGTTATCCTTTTTAGTATAACTCCAGCATATACTGGAATTAACATCATTTTCCTATATACAAGATGATCCGCGGGAACGGGAAGTTTTGATTTTCCTGTTAGGCTACGAATAGGTGGTTGTGGTTTTAACTGTTAAATAGTTTACCTGTCTATGCCATTTACAATGCCAGGGGATAGGCTTATCTAGGACAACTTTACATAGAATTTTACATAAGGATCTCAATTTTCGTCACACAAACGTACAAAATTCTCATCTTTCTTGCTGATTTTTGCATTTCGGTGAAATCGTGTTTCGATATTCACAACAAGGCGTATTTCCATTTATTTGGCTAAAAAAATCCACACACATGGTTCCAGCAAGATGGTGCTACTTCACATACCGCAAGAGCACCATTGGAAGCTCTACAAACATTATTTCCGGGTTGTATCGTTTCCAAGCGTGTGGACGTCTAATCGCCTCCAAGATCGCCAGATCTTAGGACATGGGGTTACTTTTTATGGAGCTTCCTCGACCAATTATTCCTGTCTTATTAGCTACCGAGCGTGTATAAATGACAAATAACGAAAGCAAGCAGATAAACATTGATTACACTTCACCATAAAACGAATAGATTCTAAGTTCTTTCATGTAGATATAAGAACGTACTGTAAGTTGTTGATTATTAAAAACAATACCTTATAGTATTTCATCCCAATACTCCGTGCAAAAAAACTTATTTGCGCAGCGATGAACGGCACATTTTAGAAGGAGGAAGATGTTTATAAAAAAGTCAAGTTCAGTGGAAGTTCAATATTTTTAAACGAAATCTGATAATTTCCATATCAGATTTGAAATAGCATGAATCAAACATCTCATATATACGCTAGTTGATATGCGAGGATAGGTGTAAAGCGTCTAAGAAAAAGCAACATTTCGCCACAATATCGCATTATATCTGTTATTTGAAAAACCAAGGGAGATACGTACAGCGGAATATTGATGAAAGTTGACATGACTTGAAGGGAAACATTCAAAAACTTAATAATATATAGGATGTTCCATTAAAGAAACTAAATCTGTATCACGCGTAACACAAACCGGACAGCCGGTATATTTGAATATAATCTTATCTTATGTATAACATGAACTGTGAATAACTTTTATTTCAAAGCTGTGCCTCCAGATTGCTCAAGAGAGGAATTATTTTCCGCCGACACACTAGGTGGATACGTACTTACTAATTCTACAGTTTTGAGTATTTAGTAATTTTGATAGAGCAATGTTTTCAAGTGTTAAACATACTGTTTTACATACTGACCCTGGAAATTATTCTTATATCCTAATTTAGTATCACTTTCATTTTTGGAAAGTTCCAATTTTGTCACTGCAAGGCAGAGTCCCTAATTATTAGCACCTTTAAGTTAGTATTGTAAAGAATTTAATGTGGAAAAGAAGGAAAATGGTTTCGAAAAACGTTTTTTTACTCTAAAATTCTGAGAATGCTAGTAATTCGTTCCTCAATCCAGATAATTGGCGCGTATAGTGCTAGTTAGTGGCCTATTAAAAAATGGGGTATGAAGAACCAATTAACTGAACTGCATGCACTCCGCATGTTCATAACTATCATATTGGAAATATATCAATAATTTGTTAATGCTAATGCATTTTGCATGTATCGCGTATAAAAGAACAGAATTTCATGTATTTTCAGTTTTATGTATTCACCAAGTAAACGTATAAACGAACTTGCCACTTCTTTACGAATAAATCAATATAATACAATAAGAATTTGTAGTAGATCGTCAACAACAGTGAAATTATTTCTCTCACGAAAGAAGAGCAATTAAAATACGACGAAGAGAAAATTAATGCAAACATTAAAATGAACAGAAAAACTGTTTATATTGTTTGATATTTGCCTGTTTACCGATGATAATTATTCAAAAAGAAATTTGTCCCTGTTGTTGATAAAATAACGTTTTTAAAACGGCTCGGTGATAGAGTGGTAAGGGAGCATGTGCTTGACTGGGCAGAGTTGGGCGCTCCGTGTTCTAGTGCCGCTAGGATCAAACTGTTCATAAATAATCTACAGGGGGCATCGTTCGACCATGAGTTATTATTTTGCTTGCACCCGTAAAGCTTCTTAAGATGTTCACCCTTAGCATTCGCCAAATTTGGAGTAACAAAAACTACGGAAAACCTTACTATGAGAGTTGCGAGACCGAGGTTCGAGAACTCAGTACCCCGAGGCTGCTATCCCAGTGCGCTAGGCACTGCGCCATCATTCTCTGAGAGTGTTCTATTTAAAAGAGCAAACTTGTATAATTTGTAATAAAAACTGAACAGCCTATATACTTGGGCATAATTTTATGTTATGCAGAACTTGCCTCATAAAAATATTTTTTATTTGAGAGCTTTTTCCTAAATTGCTTACAACTAGAATTATCTTTCGCCTACCTACCATGTAGATACGTTGCATATTTTTAAAATGCGACGTGATCTCCAAAATAACTGTTTTTCTCATGATAGGAAATTCTTCGCTGTCCCTCTCTCCAGATGTCCGAAGCGCTGTAATCATACCGTCATGGTGCCATAAAAAAATCAGGATTCGTCACTAAACGCTATTGAATTTTATTGATCAACAATCATTTAAGTTTATCTTCAGAAATACCTTTACAAAATTTTAACAAGATATTCCAACAATTTAGGTGTGATGCATTTTTAACAGCAGCCAGTGTATATTTTGCCCGAATTTGCCATTTTACGCATCGTCTTGGTTTAGCTCCTTTTTACATTGATATTAGGTCATCTAACTTGAATTGTGGTTACTACAGTTGTAGGTAAATAAGTTACTAAGGCTAAGAAGAAAACTAAGAAAGCAGGAAGAACATAAGACCAATTATTTGCAATTACACAAAAAGAAAGCTAAAGATATATGTATTTCTTTCAAAACGTTTGAATGAATTATTAAATCGAGTATAGTTATACATTGACAAATATCGATTGCTACACCTAATAACACCTATGCTATACAAATATTTTGCATTCGCAGATTTAAGCCGAGTGCAAATTTTAAAATCGCAGACCACTTTTCATTTTCAATTGTCACCTTTATTAGCTAGTTGTCTAAATTGCTTGTACAGCTGTAACATAAAGGCAATAGTAGATAGAAACTATTTGTTTTCTAAGTGCCTACTCTATTCACACGGACAAATTTATTCATTACATTCATTTAAAACTAAACGTTATCCTATTAGATTTATAAATGACTTACAATAGTAAAGTATGTGGTAATTTGCGATGACGATATCACAAATTGACAAACAGATTTATATCTTTGATTAACGACCAAGGCCAATGCCGCATATTATGTAACAATAAACTGACACAAGTACGTAATTATTACGAACAAAGATGAAAAATAATCATAAAGAAACCGTAAATATAAAGTATAGGGGTAAAGGCGGAAAATAAGTAAGGAATGCCGGGGCTTACTCTACAAGAAAAAATGGAACAAATGCAATCACACGTCGCATAAAGACATGTAGGAGATGTGACTTCTTAGAACCAAAGTTCAAAGGAGAAAGAAAACCCTAATCTATTTTTCAGGAAACGGCAATGTTTGTTTAATTAATACAACTGAGCAACTATTTTGCGAAGTTAGAAAGCATTACGACTCATGCATCTTGAGTTAAAGTTTTACGTAACTTTACACAGTTTAGATTAATAATTTGCTGGAACCAGAGATCGGGATTTAAATTATTGTCTTAGTTCTTTTTCAATCAATTCCATTGATTAAGAAAGGATCGAAAATTTGTTAAGCACAAATTCCCGACTATGTTTTTATTTTTTGCTTTCTTTGCGTATGATAGGGATTTTGCTGAGATCAGTATCGGCAATTAAAACAATAATATATATGTTATGGGACCAAGTGTTAAATAGGATATTATTCATAATGTCCGGACTTTTAGAGAATTTGGATATCTAAGTTGAAATCGCGTCGTAATTGTACGAGTCTGCCGACGTTTCGCTCTCACTTGCATTGAGCTATTTCTGGGATGTTATGTGTTGTGTTGCTGCTCCTCTCACGGGCAGCAACAACTACATCTGTCGGATTTACAACCACACTTCGATGACAATCTTACTCACTCTCTCAGTGAAACGCCTGACATCAGAATATCTTCAACAGAAACAAACTTTCTTTTCATACAGTAGATTTTTGATTCAACGCACCAGGTGTTGTTCATAATTCATAAGGTTTGAATCTGTAATTTCAATGACGGCAAGAAGTAGCAAGAATATTTCTTCCATCAACACTTGGCACACGAAATATTACAGTGTCACCTATTTTAGGATGCTTGGAGTTAAACTCATCAAACATTTTATGAGCTTGTTTTTATAAATTACTAATTTCCTAACAAGTGTAATACTTCCTTTTTCTTTCTACATTTGATTCTGATGAAGCCATTTCATTTGTTGGTATTGGATTTGTATTTGAAGTGGTTGTCTCACTTTGTTCAACAAGTCGACTTTCAAACGAAAATAAATCTTTGTTCCCTGAGCTTCTGAAACGATTAGTCCAGCTTTTGACTTCGTTCTGCAATGGCTACATGTGGACTACACTTAATGTCATTGTGATGGGCTCCACTTTTTATTGATTGAACAAAACGTAATCCTTCTGCCCATTATCGTGTTTTATTTTCTAACTACGAACTCACCATCTTAGTTTGCTCGCTCTACCGACGCTTGGCTTTGAGAGTGCCTGGGTTTTCCATGTACAACTTTTAACTCAGGCTACATGTTACAAAGGTCTTGAACAATTGTATTTGCAAATTCATTACCTTAAAGAATGCTTGGTTCACCGAAAATTGTGAAAGTATCAAGTAAAACTTATGCAACCTCTTCAGCTCTTTTGCTCTTAAGTGGGCAGAGCTGAACAAATTTGGTAAAACGATTTTGGTAAAGGAATATAAATTTACACTGATCATCTCCTTGGGACTGCAGTCGGTTAAGTCGACCTTGCATTGATTTCATTGCTTCAAATAGGATTAACCACTAAACCTTTTTATCGGAACGTTGTGTTTTTTTTTCGCATTTCCCACATATGTAACTTTAAATACATGACAATCATTTCCCTGGAAACGTTTCTATATCTCAAATGTAACTCTCTTTCCATTCGGTTTCTTCTGCCGTGTCCAATTGCTAAATGGTGTCATGTAAAAATCTGAAATATTTATTCTTTATGCACGTAAGACTTAATCACTTAACTGGGACAACCAATTTTTCTGTTTCTCCAATAGTCATAGTCTTTACACTTAAAAGATCTCTTGCAGCATCTCGAGTTCATGAAAAAGTGGGTATTCCTTTACTGATACTATCTCATTTAATCTCTCACCTTATCGATGATACATGTCAATTAATTTTTTATACATCCATGTTAATATATGAAATTATAGCACACCACCAACCGTTTGTGTAAGTCCTCCATGAGACACTAAATTGCAAACAATAACTAATACGCCGCCGCTGTTATCAAACAGTGATCTCTACGGAAGTGACAAGTATGTTGTTGTTCGCCGAGGACGCACACTTCTAGTTGTGTTCTCTTATGTCGGTTCCACACCAAACAGACGCTAATAATCAAAACTCAAACTGCCCTCTGAAAAAAAGAGAAACCCAAGCTAGTCGAATGAGTCCGTAAAAACAAAATGCAAACAGCCTACACATTAAAAATTAAGTCCAGTCATTCAGTTAGTCTTGTAGCCACAGTTTTTTGAATTCCATAAATTTTTTTCCTTCTTGTGTAATTCGACTGACTTGTTTCTTCGACACCTCCATGTTTTCCACATCTGAAAAGTAGTATATGTTTTATAGTTTAGAAAATATGTTATTATTTATATAATTATTTACGTACTGGTAATTTATTAATTTGACATTTTCAGTAGTACGTGAAAATAATCAAAACATGTCTAAATGCCTCACAGCTAAATAAAGTCTATAATAATATAATAATAAAGTCTAATAGTCTGTGGGGTTATCAAACCAGGCTCTATCAATCCTCACTGGAGAGACAAAATTCGCCAGATCCCAAACAAACTAGAAACCTTTTGATCTTTTCCAATAGGAGACGGACCTTGCACGTTCGTCGAAAGCTGCTCAGAACGGAATTTGTTTGTATTTTGTTCTTCAATGGTTTTTAGAAAGTTCACGAACAGTTTGCAGACATTTGCCATGACTAAGTTGATGTTTTGTTTGCCAAAAGTTCTACCATATGTTAATGTAAAGCATGACTTTTTGCACAATAAGATGACTAACGTATTGCTACGTACAGTAGTTTGTAGTGTTGGATATATCTTGTTGCCCTTGCATACTACCTTCGGATGAAGAATTGTCATTGTTGCACCAGTATCCAGCAGCAAATCTCTAGGTTTTCCATTTACATTTCCATCAATTAAGAGGCTGCTAGCCCGACCTTTTACTGAAGCAACAATCACTGGTGTTTCCGGGGTATTAGCCACACGGGTCGACGATCGCCCCTTCCCGTCGGCCTATTTTAGTTTTTCCTTCTGCTTTAGTTTTAATAGATTAGAGCAGCGGCTACGTAGGTGCCCCGACTTCCCGAATTCCAGCATCGTTTCTCTGGTCACTAAACCTCCATGCGCTTCAGAATTTCCGCTACCATCTTTTTAAGTTCTTCTGACGACTCTTCCTCCTCGTGAGTTACTAGAGCACGGACGCGAGCATGTCCTTTGATAGATTGCTTCACGGCTTCAAAATCCAAGGCTTGAGCCAAAGCCTGATTTAATGTCTGCGGGTGAGCAAGCTTAACTGCCTGCTGAGTCTCGCTATTAAGAAGACCATCCAGAAACTTATCCACTGCCAGACTCTCATACTACTCATTGGGTAAGCACTCTTAACTAAACGAACGATGTCAGCTTCATACTCCTGTAGAGTCTCGTTGGATCTCTGGTAGCGATTTTTTAACTGCGAGCGGTATACTTGCTGCAGATGTTTATTACCAAAACGAATCTCCAAGTGACTGAGGAGTGTTTGGTAATTTTGTCGCTCTGATAAAGGAATAGTCTGGAGTACCTTCAGAGCGTCGCCGCGCAGAGCCACTGACAACATGGCTGCTTGTGTAGCTTCTGTCCAGCCGTATACCTTAGCCATCGTCTCCAGCAGAGTTAAATAGTCCTCCAATGGCGTCTTTCCATCAAAGATAGGCAGCTCACTTTTTGCTTGAATCGTTGTTCTTCTAACATCTTTATGCGTCCGTCCATTTCTTCGATTATTCTGGATTTTTCGATTAACTTGTCTTCTATACTCTTGATTTCCTCATTCACCATTCTAGAACTTTCAATCAATTTTTCTTCCAGGTTTCTAGAATTTTCTGTTAATTTATCTTCTATCTTTCTAGAGTTTTCTGTTAATTTCTCTTCCATATTTCTAGTTAATTTCTCTTCCATTCTTCTAGAATGTTCCGTTAATTTATCTTCCATCATTTCTTTAAGTTCCGCTAGAAGTTCGCTATTTCCACCGGGCACTTCAAACAAGTATTTCTCAAGATTATCTCCAGTCCATGGCTCTTTTCAACCGCAACTGGAACTCGGGCTTCTTCCCGCTTATATCTTCATCCCTTTCTTCTAATTCTCTTTTTAGGTCTGCTACTCTCAAGTCCATTAATTTACAGAATTTTGCCATTGTTTTCAACTGTGCACAGTTAGTCCAGGAATTTCAGTTATTCCCAAATATATCGCCAATACCCCACACCTGACACCAATTGTAACGTTCTTCTGCCTTTAAAAACGTTGTCGGGGCTCAAAGACAAACAACTCAGGCGATATATTCAAGATAAAATGGATTTATTCTCCACTTAACGTCTGTCAACATTAAAAATAAAAATCATTGTCAAACTTTTTTAAGATAGCAAACTAGATAAATGTAATCCAACACTATTTACAAACTACCGTACGTAACAGTATAAATGAACAATGTGCCCTTATGCGATATTTATAAATTTCTCTATTCTGACTGAAAGACGATTTTGCTTCTGCTTTAAATTTTGAAATAAGAAACATGGGAGGAATAAATAACAGTAGGCTTTCACGGCCGGAGCCTACTACTATTGACTACTAAATAGGGGAGGTTTTAGTTAGTAGCAGTTAAAACGAAAAAAGCTTTATCAAACAATCAAAAAAACACTAACCATTCTATTTAGAAAAATGAAGCAATGAGGTCCAAATTACATTGTTTCTTGTATAACACAAGACATTTCAAGGATCTTGCCAAATAATTTTCATCTAAAATACTTTTTCGTATAACGTACCGTAGAAGCTGCAGAAGCATTACTCTATACAATTTTAGCACGCTATATATTATTCGCAATTTTGGTCTTTCTAATTTTAAGGATAATATGAGCCATTCCTTCCATTAATTTCTACAATATGGTATTGCGCTTTTCTGCAGAACCAATTGTCTACTTAATTCTAAAATTCCTCCTAGAGTAATAGAATGTATAGCAAATTGTATTTCTCATAGCTTTGATTGTTATGGTAATGCGATATAGAATAACTGAAGTATACCTTAGGATAGTAAATACAACAAATACCCACGATATAATTAAATCAAGGTAATTCAACCGTTGATGAGGTTTTTGTTATGCACACATGCACGGTATGCAATAGAATTAGCATTCGAGAGAATGGATACTTTTTGTTTCTACATACTTGATACTGCGCCGCTAAAGAGAAATTAAATGCCCCTAGGAAATATAGGTAACTAGTTGTTTCGAATGCAACCCTAGAATGCTTCCTAATTAGTTAATTAATTAGGAATAATCGTTAGAATTAATTGGAAACTGCCTGCGTCCTTTTTAAATGCATACAACCTTGCAAATTTCTTTAAGAGTCACTTTAATTAGCGTTTTCCGAGATGCCCGAATTTGTTTTCAAACTGTAAATAGGGCTTTATAGCGGTGATTATATACCCTAGTATTTTGTATTTTTAATTCGACTTGTATTTAAATACAACGCTCTAAATTGATCCTTCTGGAAAGATATTTATGACTTTATGGATGGTATGTATACGTTACGCTTTCGCACGCAGATTCCTTGAAGTTCTCAAAGTGCCTTAAGGGGTTTACGCGTAATCTGAAGATCTCTTGACACTTCTTATGTACGAAAACTTGATAAAATAATGTTCTCAGCACTGGCAAATTAGACAGTAAATAGCGGCCATACAAATGTTAACGGTAGCAGTTATCTGAAAGTAATTAACAGGTTTTAACAGCTTAAACGGTTGTAAAATAATGTCTTTACTCTAATGTATAAAATCTAAGTGTTGCTGAATAGTATCAGCCACGAAAAAGACTCATATATGCATATTAAATGTCAAGAAGTGGATATTTGTTAGTTAATCAAATTCGGATAGGTGCTTAATTGTCACGCTGTTCAACAGATCATTTATATAAAGGTTGAAAAGCCAGGGGCGCAGGTTGGAACCCTGAGGTACTCCTGACGGTACACAGATTAATTTAGGCGAATATTCATTATGAATCCTATTCTTTGTGAGGTAAGATGACATTAATTGAACAAAAGAGGATACATAAGAGCGACTATACAATCACGCACTAGAAAGCTGGGGATTCGGCCATTTAAGACGTCATATCTGACAATCTAGACGCATCTAGCAAAATGTCATCCTCAGTAATATCACTCACGTCCAAGATAGATGGTAAGAAAATGTCTGAGGACACACAGACGTATTTGTAGTAGAAGCACAGGCAATTTCATGGACACGGACAGAATCTTTGTTCTCGATAATAATAATAATTGCCTATGGTATTTCCTATGAGCTGCAGCGAATTCCTTACAGCGGTAAAAACTCTATTAATATTCAATACAATTTATAAATCATCGACAAAAAAGGAACATTTAAATATCTTACTTAGCATATAGGATTGGAATATTGTGCCTTATCAGAGATGCCAATTAAGGGATTTCGAAGGAAAACCGGTGACAATATCGCATTCCTTGTGAGCTATATGAAGAACACCAGCTAGTGAGAGATATCAATTATCTTAATGTAGTAGTAGTAGTAGTAGTAGTAGTAGTAGTAGTAGTAGTAGTAGTAATTTAGTGCAATTCTGCGAATAAACTAGAGAACTATACAATTTAACATAATCAACAAACGTTAAAATCTTGCAAACAACATGTTTCAGTAACTCACTGATAAATACTGAGAATAATAATGGACTTAAGAGGGATGGAATCCTTCGGGACACCAGAAACAGTAAAACCATTGCATTCATACAAAGAATTGGCGCTGGCAAAGGTAAAATTGAAACAACTTAAGACAGTCGATAGATCCATAGTGCTAGAGTTTTCTCAAGGTAATACTGTGATCTATGAGAACGAATGCCTTAGATGCACCTGTACACACGAGGTCAACTTGAAAGTGACCAACGATTACTTCAGAGGCGTACTAAAGAAAGATACTTACGCAATATTGTACTATGTCCATTTGAACTGACATTCAAAATTAATATTTTTAATTTCAAAACAGAAGGATACAAAATATCAAAAAGTCACATGAAGGTGGTCACAGTAAGCACTCTAAGTCGAATCTACGTTTCCTAAAATTTATAAAAAGAATTGTTCTTAAGCTAGTTATGTGTTCTACATTGTTTAAATCATCAATGCTAGTTTTAGCTGAATTTAGGAGTTTTATTTAGGAGCACCTAGTTTGCGAATGTTCAAATGGAGATACGTAACTTAATTATTACTCCAAGAAATAAAACGGAACTGGCTAGGAAGAACTGCGAAAAATAATTGAAAGAATACCTGCTGTGCTGTATTCATCCAGGAAATGGGCATAAGTGGTTGAATATTTTAGAAAACGGCCCCGTTCGCTTCGACAAAGTAATCAGAAATTAATCAGAGGGGTGCTATCTTAAAAATTATTCATGAGGATCTGAAAGAGCAATCGTATTTGTGTATACTAGGTACTTTGCTAAGGAGTGTAGTCGTAGTTAAACTTTGATATAAACAAGGTACTAACGGTGAATTGTTGAAATAATTGTTAGCAAATGGAAAACATAAACATTGCGTGCGTAATAGTAGTTTAGTTTACATTAACTCACAAAATTGATAAATAATACAAACGACATCCAGATTTTCAAAAATGAAAGTGAAAAAGCAAGACAATGTTGTTAAGTGTGATGTATCACTAAAATACCGTTGGGAATATGAAATTCTGGCATACTAGTAACATATTGTTGATTGTTATTGAGAGAAACTAGAGCGTGGGTCTAAAAGAAAGATCGAACATAAGTAATGACTGTTACTTACGCAGGGGATATGAAATTTCCAACAATTACATACTCTAATTTTCAGAAGGAAACTCCCTTGTTTTCTACGAGGATGACTTCAACGAATTAATACGAAGTAAAAGTAAAAGTAGTAAACTACGTGCATTATTAACACAAATATATCAAAAAGTAATTCTTTTGTTTGTACCGAGGTTTGTCTTTTAGTTATGCATATAGTTGCGCACAGGCCACCGCCAATGAAACATCGCCTATCATGATTAATTTCAGTATTCATTCTGCCTAAATCGAAAGTTTCATTAAGATACGGTAAGTAATTTACCACAGAAAATTTTTAAAACTAATGCGTCACTCAAAAAAATGGAATTGAGCCAAGGCAATTTCCACGCAATAATTTTTTAAGACTTTCGGAGAGGATCGTTTCAACAACAGTGTCTTGTCGAGTTGATCTCTGTATATTTGATAAACAACACTACAATCGATAATTTCACGCTGGTACTGCGAATTTCAACGTAGATGTACCAATCTCAACGATGACCCCAGGACAGGGCAAAAGAAACATTTCTGCTGTGTGTCAACTGATCAAGGAAGATCGATATATCGGAAGATTAACACATTCATTCGTCACTTCAAAAATTCTGCTTGATGAATTTGCTTTCGCTTGGTTCTCACATTTTTTAATTAAAGAACAGAAAGGCTCGCGTTGATTGGCGTCGAAAAACTTTGAGCCGGTTCAATAACGGAAGCTCAGAAGATGTTTGTAGTATCGTGAGTTGCGCGAAAACTCTGTGTGGGTGTTTCAAGATTAGGAGAACCCAACAAAAGTTATCCATTCCCGGAGAGTGTCGTAGAAAATAGTATTTTTTTGCCTCAATTTTGGGTCTATTTTTTAGAAGATCGAAAAACGGTTAATTCCTATTGATATACAACTGTTTATTTTCCAGAAACAGTTGCTGTGCTTCGAAAAACCAACACAACGACGAATTACCTTCCACCACGATAGGGTTGATTTACTTAAAGCTCAAAATATGATTGACTTTGTAGAACAGCAAAACATCGACTATAGCCACGCATTTCTGGCCTAAGTCCCAATGGTTTCCCTAGAATCAAGAACGGGCTGCATGGTAAACAGTTCCCGCTACTGAAAGAAGTAAGCTAAAAGTACCTTAGCAATTCCTTTAAAAGAATGAAATGGTGCATCAATCTTTGTGGAGAATTTTTTACAGAGCAACAAAGCTTTAAATCTTTCACTTCACCACTTTAACTTATACCACCACTAATACTTCTTGTTTAGCTGATCGTATTTTCCTCTGGTACTTGGTAGCCTTATGTTCAACCGGTTCTGATAGATAAGCAGCTTTTGACCCCTTGATCAAGGTGATGGTTCAATTGTAGGAGCGGATGTCTCGAATCTGGGATCGATTACACTAAACAGAAAAAAAAAGGGTTGATGATCTACACCGGCGAGTTGTAGAGGATGTCAATAGTAAGCATATTATCTGGCAACGAAAGTTAGACTGCCTCATTGAAATCAGGAAGGCCCCGGCCCAAGCTTAGTAAGAGGCTGTGGATCCTAGAAAGGCGTAACTCTGATAGATGTTGCTAGAGCAGCTTTCAAATAAATTAGTTCGAAGAAACAATGATTAGATGGAACTAACTTTGAGATAAGACTGAAAGAAGATTCTATAATAAAAATGTTGCTTTTATTCATTACTGCCAGCTTAACGATTACGTTTTTTGAAATTTATTAGATAATTTTGTTATTAATTACCTCACGGTCCTTGCTACCACTATCTATACAAGATTCTATTTCAAATTCTAAACTTATATGATGTGTTGCAGAAATTCAACACCCCATATATATCTATAAAATTTTATTTTCTGCAGCACTTGCCTCAGAATGTTTTCTATTTGACAACTTATCTGCTACTCACGCATCAGATGGACACGATATACACAATTGGTTTGATTAATATAATAAATAAGTGAGTAACTCAATCTATAATGAGTAATTTAATAAAGTTCATGGTTCGAAATATGTCATTTTTATGCCTCTATTTTAATGTCTGCGGCATCATAATTTATTCTTGTAATTTTCCGTAAGTTGTTGTGAAAAAAATCATTATTGAAAAAAATTACCTGAAATTATTTTTCTCCGAATTCTGTAATTTAAAAAGAGGTGGCGAATAATTAATAAAATGAAAATGAGAAGAGTTATTACATTTTAATATTACTTTACCTATGCATAAAATGCCTATCTTCGAAAATATATTTTCTAGCAGTGTAGAAGCGATGTGTATTGCACGCTAGCAAGGTCACGGTAAAATTCGTTCGGTAACGCTTTTATGCAATATGTATTAAGTATTTTCTAAAACGCCTGCTTATTTGGGCATAAATTCTTGTTTTGTTATGAAGTTACTGTATCGCTTAACATTATTGTACAGATTAATATTCAAAGCAGCTGCCTTAAAAGCCAATTTTTGATTATTAGCAATACAAAGTCCGCTATAGCTTCACAAAGATTGCGTAAAATTAGGTATTTTCAAGTTATTTTAAATAAATTATAGAAAATACGTCATTCAATTGGCCTGTTGAGGCATATTTGCTAATCTCTTCGAATCATATTTCTTTTGGAAAGGCGCAAATATCTTATAAAATACTCAGAAAATATGCGGACGAAAAGTGCGGTGTGTTATTAGTATAGGAGTAGTGCACCCTTAAATCTAAAGCTTGGTTGAAAATATCTGTCACACTATCTGTGCAGACTCTCTCTTAGTTAACTGCCATTTCGTTGATTTCTTCACGGTTATCGTATATATTTTGCTAGTTTCTATTGCATTACTTCTACCACTAAATTTGATTTAAATTTACAGCCAGGATATTGAATTCAGTTAAAATTAAAACGCCTTATGATGGTACTTACCCTACCACGAACTTTTATAATGGTCATTTGAACTTCATTTTGGTATAAGTCCATTATGATCCGACAGATTCTTTAATTTCCCAAAATATTCAAATATGTCCACTCTATTAATGCATTCAAAGTTAGTAGATTTTAATGTTATAACATATTGATAAAAGCATGACTATTGCTATTTTTTTTTTATTTTTTGACCAGATGGCTGAATATAAGATATAAGATGAACAACAGTACTCTACGATAACAAAGTGGTTAGTCATGCTTATAGAGTATGTCATCTTTACGTTTATCTTTTATTATTATTATTAACAATTTGTGTGCATTGTTGATTATACTGTATCTCTTTAGGATATTTCTTACACACGCTAAACTCAATTGTTATGAATGAAATTATTTTCTTTTTAGTTACTGTATTGTCGTAATTGTCTTAATTTTCGAGCAAATTGGATCTTTTCACAATAACATTAATATACCCCGAAAAAATTAATTTTCTTTATTGCAGTATCTTTAAAATTGAATTTGTAAAAAAAATCATACTTGCTAAATATATATGGTGAGATCCTATAGTATAGTACCCCCATACAAATTTTTTTTTTTGGTAACTTTTGGAGTTGTCGGTAATTCGATTAGGTTTCCAGTGTTACCGTAAGTGACGTCAACTTTCCTATTTTAAATAGAACATTTTGTTTATTTTCACCTTTTTGGTAAGGCGAAACCAACGATACTACGTTGTGGTTTAGCTTGAGAAATATGCAGCAATAAAGGTTTAGGTAATCTATTTTTATTGGAAAGTTGTTCGGGTTATTTTGTACTGTGTATTATTGTATTAGATTAGGTAAA
>LR736908.1:834920-889011 GCA_902654985.2 Oryctes borbonicus
TTGTCTTAACAGTCCTCTCTACAAATAAAAACACAAACAAATGTAATCAGATGTTATCCTAGCTACGTATAATCTCAAAAGTGTAAAAACTCCAGCGCACAATACAAAACAAAAGTTGACTAAGAAAAGGCGCCAAATTGTCTCCTGTGATGCAAGGTTGATCCATAAATCTCTTTTGCATAATCATAACAATTGCCTAACTTTATAATCTCAGTTCTAAATACGTAAATTATTTTTGTTACTTATTGTTATTATATCCTGAATTTTTCGTTGTTTGCTCTCGATACTACTTTTACTTATTTTTACTCCTTTTATTAATCGTGATCTCTTCACTTCGTCGAATTTTGTTCCAATTAATTAGGTACGACGAGTTCTTTTAAACATATCGCGTTTGGGTAGACAACATATTTCTTTATCAGGCTTTTTATGTTGATGGCTTTGGCATAAATTATGCAAAATTGCCGGGTCAACTCTATGTTGTTGTTTTGTAGATCTGACAACACCTTTCATCTTATTTGCTGGGGTTGCGCAACAAATTTGCCCAATAGTTTAAACCTTATTATTCCCTGTTAAAGCAGTTCTCTCTGTAGACTTTATCCTTTCCGTACTGCCTTACTTAGCGCAAAGTTCATACATTTTTGGCAGAAGAAGGGCTGGGTTATTATGTTACGCTTTGTGATAATGGTTACCAAATTCGCCGAATATTGAAATTATTTGCATCGTCGTCCATGCGGAGGCCATCGTAAACCAACAACGTAAAGAACTGAAAAATATGCACATTGTCTATCAAATACTAACAAATTTCATAAATGATTAATTACAACAAAGTTCGATACAGTAAAGAAATAACAACGACTAACAAAACAGGTAAAAATAGGAGAAAATAATAGCGCAAACAAAGAACGAAAAAATTACAAATGCAGGATATAATAACAGTAAATAAGAAGAATAATTTACGCTTTTAGAATGGTGATGTGATAGTTTGGCAATTGTTATCTAACAAAGAGTTCTTTGAATCAACCTGGCGTCACGTCGCAGGAAGCAATTTGGCAAGATTACCAACACCTTATTGCTGCATGGAATATTTCTTAAACAAAATATGTGGCACTGTTGGATTCGCCCTTTGATTATCTTTCCACAAACGTAAAATTATGCAGGGTATTATATTTAAAATAGGAAAGTTGGCGTTACTTTCAATGAGACCGTAAATGCATTTGGGTTGCCGATAACGCGAGAATTTACCCCACAAGAATACTTTAGAACCTCACTGTATATGAGACATAAGAAAATGGAATGGGAATATACCATTAGCTGGTAGAGTAAGCTCTTCTCTGTTTTGAACGGTACAGTAACCCTTGGCTTCCAACAAATGCTGCCTTTTACTAGCAGAAGATTATACACTGAAATATTACTGAATTTATGTGAATTAAATGTAATGAGAGATTACGGTCAAAATACTATTACAGTCTGGTAATCCTATAGTTAGAGCACTGCAACTAGAATTTGCAGGATATCTTTTTTAGATTAAAATGATGAAACAGAAGTATATTTTAATATTTATGTATTTCACACGAAAACTTCATTATTAGTAAAAACCTTCAGTTAGGCACATGCATTCGGAAGATTTAACTAGTCGCGCTGAATCGGGCTGACGTAAATCTGATAATTACACGGCTTATGTTTTAAAGTAATTCATCCTTTCCTAATATACATATGTGCGCCTTCCACTAACAAGTGTAGTATTTTTTTATCGAAATATAGACGCCAACAATCAACTTCATTATTTATATTCTTGTGTTAGTCACACTCCAAAGTGTCTTTTCGACGCCAGCCTATAATAGCAAGTTACTTATTTGTATTTTATTATGCTTCACGTATATTTTCTTTATAAATATAATGATCCACGTCAGAATAAACTTGACTGGTTTTAAAAGTGTCATCTGCTTCCTAATCATTTAATTCATCTCAGTATTCTCTCAGAGTAAAGCTTTTGAAAGAAAGCGATCTTCTTTCGAAAATGCAATGATAGATTTCGTCAATATCGTCAGTTATTCAAATTGAAAAAGGGTCTGTCTAACGTTTTTCAATAACCAAGGGTTGAGAGAGTGAACTTGTTAGGACAGGCGACTAAAGGAATAAGTATTGACTTGCAAAATAAAACAATTATCGAGATAGGATTTACTTAAATGATTGTAAGTAAAAGAATCGGTTGAGAAAAATGTAAGTCAAAACCTCCTCTTAATTTTCTGGGATTTTTTGATGAAATAACTGTGCCGTAACACAAAAAATTTGTAATTTGTCAATTTGAGATTTTCTATTACTTTTGATGTATTAATTACCAAACCAATTGTCGTTTGTGTGTTTTCTTTTCTATACAATCATCATAGTTTTCATTATATAAAAGTAATAACAATTTGCTAGTGTTTATTGAAAATTGCCTCTATCTGCGAAGCACCGCTAATACTGCGGTAGTATTAGGTGAAATACCTACAATGAATCCCTATATTCGGAATAATCTATAAAGATGACGCGGGAAATTCCGACGCGCAACGGGGAATCTCTGAATAGGGAGAAATACCTGTATAAGTCGGAGCTTTGAATAGTTTACATTTAGTTTAATACGTTGTGTCGAAGTTGCAAAAATAACCCTGCTGTTTTTTATTACATTTGCGGTAATTTTGTTGTAAGGAGTCCAAGAGAATTATTACTAACTTGTTAAAATCGTCTATTCTGCATGCAAAATGAAATATAGAGATCAAGACAAATCCTGGGCATCGCACGTTACTTGTACGATTTGCGAAGAAGATCTAAGGTACTGGATTGAAGCAAGAATACACCAGTGGCGTGGAGAGAGGCCAGGAATCATACAGACCATTGTCATTTTTGTTTTTCGACATTAAAATTCATAATCCAAGAACTCTAAAACACTGCATATCCAAATATTTAGTCGACAATAAATCCAGTACAGTCAACTTTTCTTTAACAAACGGATTCATTGTAGGCACAAAGACGGACACTGTATCACGTATATCATCTCATTTTCTGTAAATTCATATTTCTGCATCCACTGTTCATCAATGCAGAATGTAGGAACAAAGAAGTTCCTGAAAATGATATAATGAGAAATAGTTCCCAAACTAAACCACCGGTAATTTCAAAATATTGTATAATAGATGACGATTAATTTTATTTATTCAGAAGCAGAATCTCCTGCTATCAATATAATATTTAACATTTTTAAGTAAACTACATTTTCTATTCAACAATATCTTTAGCATCAGTATGAACATAAAGTGTATACGACAACAACATATATACTCGGATTGAGCTGAGTATGATTTCAAACTGCACGCATCCCTTATTTAGATACAAATCCTTTAGGAATTCAAAGACAAATTAAATCAAGTCGTCTAGCATCTAAAACATGACAGATTAGAGCCCTACAAATCCTAGAAACACCTTGTAATGAATTCACGATTTTGCAGCTGAAAATACCCACATCTCGCAGTGCATCTACACCTAATTATGTAGTACAAAGGAAACGACCTGTTTATAGACGCACAAACATCTGTAAATGATTTAATTCTAAATAATGACTATGAAATTAATGCGGCCGTAATAGCCGTTGGCATCTTCAACAACAAAATTCAAATTACAAGTTTCGGCAGTATGTTTAAAACATATACAAGCTATGCAGGTCAGTTCAATTAGCTAGGAAGATCTGAACGAGAACGACGACGACGTTGTGAATTATTAACTGTGATATTTAGGAAATAATGAAATGTGATGCTGTAAAGATTTGAGGCTGAAGTTACGGGTTAGAGAAAGAGTTGACTCAGACAAATGAAGCCGATACTTCAGGTATATTTGTTATTTGAATAGTAGAAGGCACACTCGCATTGTTGGGGCGCTAACATGAAATTAATAATCTATTAATTAACAGATATACAGGATTATTACTATCGCAAAAAATGCAAATGATCATAGTAAAGATTCCACATTTTAAGAATCGACAAAGTATGTAGTGCATGGTTACGCAAATGGTACTGATTTTCATAAAATTCCGGTAGAACTCTTATGCCAATATGTTAAAAAAATAACCACGAGGTGCATTTTCGGTAAAACAAATCCACTTTATTTAATTTTACATGAATCACTTTCTCTATCGCTGCTTTGGGTGTTTAAATCTACTTGAAAAAACAGTGAAATGATTGTTGCTACACCGATATTGATATTGATATTCTTCCATTCTCTCCATTGTCTAAAGCACCAAAAAGCACCTGTTATATTTTTTTTTATCTATTTTTTTTTAATGAAATTCGGATAATATATAAAGTGCTTTATAGTATTCGTCCTGTCCTATGGCGAATACTGCAAAGCGCTTGATATGTTATCCGAATTTCATTAAAAAAAATAGATTAAAAAAAAATATAACAACAGGTGCTTTTTGGTGCATCAGACAATGGACAATTTTTTAACATATTGGCTTTACAAGAGTTCTACCGGAATTTTTTTAGAAATCAGCACCATTTGCCTAATCATGCCTGGTGTGGTCGGCTAACAGTCTTAGGATATCAAATTCGAAACCTGGGTTCGTAACTCTCTGAGTAAAGTTTTCCACAGTTATTCTTACTCCAAAGTTAGCGAAGGCTAAGAATTAACATCTTAAGAGATCCCACGAGCGTTTGTAGCGATTCGATGCACTTTGCAGTTGGCGAGAGCTGTGTGTGCATAATCAAGTAATTCGTGCGTACATTTTTGAATGCGCATTCCCAATCTCAAGAAATCCATTGCACAATAAAACCGAACAAAGGTGCTGGTATTTCAAGGAGAACCTTGTTAGAAACTTAACGAAATACTAATGTTTCTAATTTTACTTAGAATAACGTGCATGGACATAATCATTTCAGCACCTTTTCCTTTCCAAAATTTATGTTGCAAATTAGGAACAATGATATCGAGAGTTTTAAACAATATTTTGAAATATTGGATAGGATACGTAACTGGCCATGCTAATGATGGATAGTTGCTAAAACTGTTTGTAATGTCCAACGGTATCCTACTTTGCCCAAGGTATGGGAAAACTCGAATAATTGAAACGACTAATCTTGGACAAAAATAGATTTTTTTTTCATCCTAAAAATTTAATGACCTTAATTAACCTTTCATAAGTGTGATTACTAACGTTGCTCTGGTTCAACTTATACATAAAAAAAATACAAACAAATAAAAAAGCTATAGTTTATAAAATTGTAGATCTATTAGACCGTAGAAAGTTTATTGTAGGCTTAACCGTCTACTTTATTGGCGCTTTTGATTTAATTAGTTACACGGTGTTATTGTTGAAATTGGAGAGCTATGACGTTCGAAACGTTACATTAGCTTTGATTGCATCATACTTACAGGATCGATTTAAATGAATGTAAATAGAGTTCGCGTGGAACAGAGAGTACCCCGAGGCTCAATCTTGGGGCCTTTGCTTTACATTATTTTCTCTAATGATTTAATGGTTTTCTTAAAAATATAAAGTAATTTGCTATGCGGACTTTAATCTATAATTAAAGTGTAAAATCACTTATAGCTAAGACAGTTTGTGTTTACAAACATCTAGCGGGTTGGGTACAAAGTAACGGATTATTATTAAATTAGGAAGTGTCTGTAGTGACATTCTTTTTACATTGAACAGGACCTTAGATATCTCAAATAATCTGCCATGTACTAGTTTTATTTCTCAGACACCAATCGCCAATTGCATCCAGGCCTTTTTGTAGTTTTTCATAGTCGACGTTATTATTAATAGTTGCATATATCTTGAGATCATCGGCAAGGCCCAAAATATTACAGCTCAACTTGTTAAACAGAACGTTCACATAGATATTTAGCAGCAGCCCCAAATGGGACTCTTGGGTTAGGCCCGAAGTAAATAGGTACGGAGTTAATTTAAAACCATTGCAGAATACAAACCTTCGTCGGTTCATTACGTAGAACCTCATTAGAGATATAATTATTTCGTCCTGAAATCAAATAAGAATGATTGACAAAAGTATTTAATTAGATTCTCTTGGAATGAATAAGGGATAAAGTTGTCAACAATCTTTTCAGTGTAAAACCGTTTTAAATGTCACATGGAACTTATTTTGGCCATAAGAAAAAAATTACGGATTTGTCAACATTGCAGAGATTATGCTAATATTTGGTCTTTTTTATAGCGTTGCATTTGAACTGTATTCAATTTACTTCAAAGCGACGAGTATGACAAAAAAAAAGTATTTAATTACCTTCTTAATAATATTCTGTGACTGTAAAGATTAAAAGGTCATCGTTTTTAAGCGTCTACTTTGAATAATAAAATTTAATTACTTTTTGTGTGTGTACATTTATTATATTCCTTACTTCTTCGTTTTATTACGAATACACCTACAGATAACACCGCTAGGGAGATAAAACGTATTCTAGCGCACCTGGATGTATTTAGGTTATGTTTACAAAAACATAATTCGTCATCTCACCCTAACGCCTTGGTTGATTGCGGAAGTTATGAGTATATGTCAACGGCATGTGGATATTTCCTATGATTTCAATAATGATACGGATATATTTAAGAAGATAAAGTATTTCTCTTGCCTGATGACAATGCTTTCCTTCGCGTTAACGTTTTTCCTTTTTATATCGCTGTTACGTGATACAATGCAAGCTACAATAAAACCGTTGTATACACAGTTATAAATTAGATTTCTTCTGTTTATTTTCTCTTTTGTTCTATCGTAATATGTGTGCAGCATGTCTTCTTTATTCGATCATTAACCAGCGATTTTGTTTAATAAAATGCTGCAATAGTAGAAAAAATAGTTAGCTACAACAAATCGTTGTATTTGTGCATCTAAAAAAATAACTCAGCATACAGTGTGTTCACTTAATGTGTGGAAAGAAATTGTCTTTAAAGAAAATGTTGCCAGACAAGTTACGTTTAATTATACAGAGTGTTCAATTTCCACAATGGATGCCCCCTCTTGAATTCATAACAACCTTCTTTAACATTTTGTAAATCTCTACTTTGAGGTTTTTGCGCAATGATTAAAATTAGAAGTAAATTATATAAACCTCCTCTGTTACTATTCATATTGGATACATAATATTGAGATAATATCATAGCAAAATATTTATTTTTGAACATAAACAAAACATAAACATAATCGAAACTGTAATTGAAATAAATCGCTCACGTTATTACTAAGTCTAGTATGTTAGTCGTCCAATATTACAGTAGTATTGTTAGTAGATACTTTAACAGAAAATTCTTTGCTGATTGCAATTATAAACAAAATCAAACGTAATACGAGAACACTTTTCGCCGTTCGCTCGGGCTGCACTTTTTGCTTGGTGTAGTGTAAGGTACACACACTATTATCAGTATCCTCTCTTAAAATACGTCCAAGACTATATTCGACTATAGCAATATTCTTCTTATGTAAAATTTAAATTCGACCCACTTATTTCGGTATATGCACTTCTTACTTCTACTCTCAACAGACTAGCGTTAGATAACTTAAATCGATTATTCTCTAAATCAATAGAAGACAAGGAGATGGCGATGACTGCCTTCTTATACATTGAGGGGGCATTTAATAACATCACAAATTCTCTGGTAGAGGCAGTCAAGAAAGAGGGAGTCCTTTCGCGGCTCTGTTGCTGGATAAGGGCCGCTCTGGAGGAACGCATAATACTAGCGTCTTTGGGGTAGGGTAGTATCAAGGTGAGGGCAGGGGATGGATGCCCACAAAGAGTGTACTTTCAGCTCTTCTGTGGGCATCTCTTGTCGACGAACTAATAAAAAGCTGTCCAAAGGTCTCCATTGCCTAGGATATGCTACGCACTACTATGACTACGACTATCTCCATAGTAGTGCGAGGCAAATTTGCTGGGGTAATACCAGAACGAATGCAAAATGCCTTAAATACCGTAGATAGCTGGTGTAAACAGGAAAGACTTACAGTCAATGGCCAAAAAAACACAAATTATTGTATTCAGAAATAAACGTATAATTCAAGGCCTAAAGCCAAATCATGCTAGGAAGAGTAGAAATTCCACGTAAAAGAAACGAGTATAGTTCCATCAAAGACATACATGGAATTCTCACATCAACAAATCTACTATTGCCTTAGGCAAATGTACAAGGTTGTGTGGAAAAACGCAGGGATTAAGCCCAAAAATGATGTGTTTATACATGTAATGAGTAATCAGACGAATTCTAACATATGGGACGATGCTGTGATGGATAAAGACATTGCAGACTATGCACTGGCAAAAGACGGCTCTCCGAAATGGGCCCGGAATACCTAGAAACCAAAACCTACGCCGAAATCGGAGCAGTTAGTGTAGGCCGAGCGAACAAACTTTTTGAATAGCCTTTTTATTGTTTTTTGGATGGTTGTTGGAAACTAGAACGAAATAAGGTTTATCGGTAATGTGATTGGACATTTCTTGAAAAATTAAATTTCCTATCAATTTCTGTTTCATTTTATTCCATTACTTCTTTAAGTGCAATTTACATCCATGTTAAGAAAGTTCCTCTTGACAATTAGCATATAGGGACTCCGCCACAGCCGATGTATGAAATATTGATCCATTATATGCTACATATGCATTTGTTTATGAAACAATGAAAATGGCTAAAATGTATAGGTTGAAATAAAAGCCTTTTAGAATCATCCAATTAAGATTCCCGGCAAATACTAATTTTGGCTGTCAGTTAAACATATCTAAAATGCATCGCTATTTTGTAAATAAATATCTACGTACACGGAGAAAACAAAAACTTTTATTATTTATTTATTAAAAAAATTATATTTGCTTAAATGTGATTTTATGCTACCCCTTATACACCTTCTTTTTAAACAAATATAATAATACATCAAATCGTTTAAATATATTATACCAAGTTAGTTAAAAGTATGGAGCCGGCAATTTATTGTCGTTAATATAAATTTTAGGAAATTAAGTTCTTGTATAAAATATTATATTCACATTAATATAAAGATAATCACAGTATAACAATAAATATTCAATGAAGTTGGAAGTATTTATTTAAAATGATGAAGCTAACAGTAATGAATATAGCTGTAGTCAACAATAATGATAATAGGCAAAGCGGCGTTGGTTTTATTAAATCTAAAATTTGAAATATGAAAAATTTAAAATTTGTTTAATTGTAAACAATAGAAAATATGTTTCTATTTTAGCTTTTGTATTTTAGATTACCGTATCAATAAATTCAGTTCAAGAAGCTATTTTAGTGTATTCTTTTCTGCGCAGGTTGTAATATCAATGGCTATACGAAACAGATCTTTTGTATTTGTATAGATGGCAAAGGTAAAGGGTACGTTCATGTCATTACTACATAAATTTTGCAGGATTGTTGTTAATTCCTGCATTCATGTAATTTTAGTGATTATCACCACATTCAAGTACATTGCTACTCCTAGAAATTGCTGAGATATATGAAAGTGAGTGTACCTTCATAGTATTCTGTACAGTCATATACAGACTTAGGTTTCTTCTAGTCAGAATAATACTTTTAGTCTATCGCAAAGCTATTTAAATGTAGAACACTGCTTACGTGAAACTAAGAGGTAGACTCTCACACATCACTTTACCTACAAAGGTTGATAAGGCGGAAAAAATCAGGAAAACGTTTTCGCCCATTAAATGCTATTTAAAGATCGGCATATTTCACCGATAAAATTCTATTCCGTGAATTCAGATAAAGTTTAAACCAATAGCTGTAGAAATTCAATCGCCCTACTGAAGACTTTCCAGAATACCGTCCTAAAACTTGTAGCGTTAATATTCTTGAATAGGAATTTTATTAAAATCTAATACAATTATATTAAAATCGAATAAACCAATAAACTTGAAATAAAAAATTTTTGTATTAATATTAAACCCACTTTTATTTAATATCAAAACACATAATGGTATGCATGTTACTGCTCAGGCAAGCATATCTAACTGTGAAGATTTGATTCAGGAGATTGAGGAGCTACAGGCGAGAAAGTGCAATGACATTGTATCCAATGTAGCCGAATCCTCTGTGACCACGAAGAAGGATCGAATTGGAGCTGAGACGTAAACTGTGTGTGAAATTGTTAAGCACCTTAGTCCTGAAATGGCTATTGAGAATATATGTGCCTTAAGATTAGGGAGATCTATCGTACAACACCTAGGTTATTAAAAGTCAAGCTACCTGATGAGTCTGCCGCCTACACAATTATTACATAGGGCTAGGAGCTTGAGAGATGTGGCACTGTATCGGAATGTTAAAATCAAGCAAATCGAGTACTACAATTCGATTAAGGTAGAGTTACAGCATTGAATTGAACAGGGCGAAAATAATTTAAAGATTAAATATATACGTGGAAAACCCATCGTTAAGAAAAACCAGCATCGTCCAACATTTCACCAATGCTTACATGCTACTACCAGAACGTGAGGAGTATGCGCGCGAAATCTTTCGAATTCTGCACAGCCTGTACTTCTGATGTAATCGAAATTACTGAAAACATGGTTCTCAGATGATTGCTTTTCTTCTGCGTACTTTCCAGATTCCTATAATGTATTTAGATGCGTTTGGAGACACGCTGAAGTGGATAGAAGCATGGGTGGTGGCGATAAGTAACGAAATACATGCGACCGCTTTGGATTTGACGATGTTACTGAATTCAAATGTTTTTGGACTTTTATACGCAGCAAGAGTGCAAGTTCCAGAATACCTGGTTCTATGTTTTACAACAACGTTACTTCCGAGAATCCACAGTATATCGTTAATGGCTTGCCAACTTATTTCAGTATTGTATATACCAAGAATACCAAGAAAACTGACCATGCGACATCTTTTAATAGGCATCACTCTTCTCATATTTGTATTTCTCAACTAACGGAAGGAGAGACTGATGCGGCAAATAAGAAATTAAAGAGCAAAATGACTGCTGGGCCAGACGGAATTCCGAGCTTTCTGGTTCGTGACTGTAGGGTTTGCTAACTTCTTCGCTTACAATAATCTTCAACCTGGCGCTTTCAACTGCTACATTTCCAGATCTGTGGAAATGTACAAAAGTGTGTCCTATTCTAAAAGGTGGATCTCCAATCGCCCTATACCCATCTTTAGCAATTGTGCAAAAGCTTTCGAAGTTGCTCTCTACGCACGCGTGTCTCCACTAGTCAAGAATTATATAGCTATAGACTAGCATGGTTTTATGGAAAAACGATCAACCATCTCCAACATATTTTCACCCAATATGTACATAGCAATCTCGGCACTTGCGAACAAGTAGATGCCATATATACAGACATCTCCAACGCTTTTGATCGTATAAACCACGCCCTACTTGTAGATAAATTGAAAATCTTTGGTTTCTGTAATTTATTAGCAGCACTGTTTTCTTCGTATTTGGCCAGTCGCAGGCAGTACGTGTATTCCAATGGGTTCAAATCTCATCTGTTTGAAGCCACATCAGGAGTGCCCCAAGGCTTAAATTTTGGCCCTTTATTGTTCTTACTGTTCATTAACGATCTTCATGAACAAATTAACTGCTAACATTGATTGTACTTATTTGCAAAATAAATGAAATATGGTTGCTGACTGGTGCATTAGAAATAATCTAGAATTGAATATTGCCAAATGTAGTGTTGTCACCTATACAAAAAAGAAGAATTCTATCCTTTTTGACTACTCGGTAGATGGTGAATCCATTGCTAGAAGTTCGACTGTCAAAGATTTGGGAATTTATTTTGACTGTGCCTTGACATTTTCCATACATAGAAACAACATTGTGTCTTTAGCAATAAAAATGTTGTGGCTTCCTAATCGGGAACTCTAGACTACTCCAGAATACTACGATGCAGCTTCTTCATACAACATATGTCAAATCTAATTTGGAATACGAGACTCTAATATGCCATCTATTTTACTGTTCCCACAAATCAGCCATTGAGAGAGTGCAGAGAAAATATTTGAAATATCTGTACTTTAAGGGGGAGGAAATCTACCCGTGGAGGAGCTACGATTATCAGCTCTTATTGTCACAATTCAACGTAGAATCGCTCGAAGCTAGACAACTGCACCAAGTAATAAAGTTCCTCTACAACTTAGTACACTGCTATATTGACTCTTCCAAACTGTCGTGTCAATTACAGTTTCTTATTCCTCGTTCTACTACTATACAGAGCCTTACTTTTTGCACACAGTACGCACGTCTTAATTCATCTTTAAATTCACCAAGAATTTCTGTCACGCAGGTTTAACTTAATATGCGATGTTAATTTTACCTCACTTGATGAAATTCTCGCAATAGCTTCCATATATCTACCATAATAATTTACAAATATTGTCTAGCACATTGTATAGTTTAGATTCTGCTTTTTCTTAGCCACATTGTAATGCATATTTACTGCGATTCTGTTTGCATAGTTTTTTTTTTACCATTTAATTATATACTGTATATTTTCTATTTTTTTTTATTATTATTTCGAGGAATCTGTTGGACAATAAAGATTTATTATTATTATTGTATATTATATGTTTGAGTTAATAATTATTTCTTGCTATTCTAGGAAAATTCTTTTCTAAAGTTTGAAAAATCATAGTGTTGTCGAAAGTATGTATGTTTAACACATTTTTTTAATTATCTTTAATATATTGTACACAGATAAGCTTTTCGTTTAAGTACATAACAGTGCTGCGTCGAAATATTACAAACTTTTGTTTGATATTCATTACAAACAATATCTAAAAGTATTTTCTTCGTTAGGGGCGGCTGGTACTCTGTAATGGCAGAACTGCAGAACACAAAAACAACTCTTCGATTCCTTGGTGTACTTTTGTCAAGTACAAGTGCGAAGGCTTGTCCTTGACTTCCCATTTAGCTGCCACTGTTCTAGGTGCAATTTCAGCATCTACTCGCAGCAACCATGATTTTTCCAAATAAGCAAGTCAACAAGCATGTATAAATAATAAGTAGTGAAAATAAGCAGACAAATATCGATCAGAGCTCAGCGTAAAACCAATAGATTTACTTACAACATCGCACACTAACAAATCTTTTTAGCAGTAAATAAATTTTAGCAATCTGGCTAAACAAAAATGCTTATGAAAAAACTTTATGAACGAATTTCTTAACGCAACGCGTAACTTTTCTCTTTGGCGTTGAGGGATCGGAGCCCTATCACCTTTTTAAGAACCATGGACCTTTTTCCATTTCATGTAATGTCTGTAATATTAGAATATATATTGTAACATAATAAACTAACGGTACCTGTTCGGAAGAGGCCCATTAAGTTGAATTGGTTTACACGGAAATTGATTAATATTCTACGTTTTAATTGCGATATCCTAATAATATACGGGTTAGATTTGTATTCTCGCAGTTTCGGGCACATTCAGTTGCCTGTGTGTAATCCTTACCCTGGCTAAATGAGGCGACTGAACCTCGTACTGAAGTCGTACCATCATGGAACGATAAACACGGGATATGTTTACACCTCGCCTTGTTGTTAGCTTGTGGATATACGTATTAGAGGGCCCCGTGTTTCTCAAAGTGAAAAGTTGTTGAATGCATAGTCTCTTACTTTCTTAGCTTTATCATAAAAAAAACTGGTAAGTTTGGAGCACATTAATCCGTGTCGCATTGCTTCAAAACATGTTAGGCCGATTTCCATCTAAACGCCCCGTCGCCTCAAAATGCTTCTTATAATTATATAAATATAATCTGCGTATATTTAAATTATATCATTCTCATCTAAACAGCGCGTTACTGCGCGGCGAGGCGCGTTCCGTCGCGTTAAAATTTTATTCATTTCGCGACTGTTGGCACACGGCACTGTTACATAAAATATTGCTACGCGTCACTATGCACGAATTGGCTTTAAAAATGATGCCGCAAGCCGCATCGCGACGTGCCGGGACGCGCCGCTTAGACGGAAACTGGCTTTCCGCTTGTCTTCCGAATTATTCGTAGGTTCAAATTTTAATTTGAAAACGTGGAACATTTCTAGCAAGGATTAATTCAACCTTTCTTTCTATAAATTCAAAATGTTGACATTATTTTACGTAGTAAATAACGATTTCCCTTTAACAATGTTTTTCACTAATTCATTGAAGGAGCAAGAAACTTATTGAACCAATAACTTAGTCTGCGTATCTTTAATATGGAACAGGACCATGAGATACGATGATGTTTTTGAATTGAAAAAGAAATTCCATACATTCACGTACAGATTAGATTCTGGGCTTCTAATTTCTTAATTTAATAACGTTCTGTATTATTGTTCAAAATTCATACACGTGCATGATATTTCTTATTACTGAGAATATAAAGCCAATATTTGAAATATGGAATATGTCCGAACTACGTTAAAATAAGATTAACAGTATAAAAAAATACTAATTTACATCAATTTAAAGTCCTAACATATATTTAATTTTCTCGTATAAGGTGAATATTTTCTGTTTGCGGAATATACTGCCCAGAATTAAAATAATCAAGTATCTTATAAGAAAAATGTCTTACCAAATGTTGATAGTACGGTTATCTCCACATTTAATACAATTTTTAATAAACATTTTTCCTATAGTTGTTTCTCGCACTTCATGTGACCTTGCTTCATTTGATTTATTTCCATCTTCACCCTACTCACGGCATCTATCCTGTGTCTTGATTCATATCTTTCTGTGTTGATTTGTGCCCTTTCTGTTAAATTGCAGCATTTGATAGCCTTTTCCAATGTATCAGAATCTCGTTAAAGTAATTTTTCCCATACAGTACCATCCTCCATACCAATTATAACATAACTTTTATCAATCTATTTTTCAGTTCTTCGTTCCCACATTCGCAATTAATCCCTTGATTTTCAAAAAAACGTAACAAATTCTTCTATTTTCTCTGAGGTTTATTTTGCCGTAAAAAAAATTATATCGCTTATACGTTAAATCCTTCTTGGGAACAAAGTAGTCTTCAAATTTTTGTTTCGGCGTTTCAATTTTGTCAATTTCTTTCTTTATAAAACGTAGATATTTATTTGGTCGTCTCCCACATTGTACAGCAATTGTAGACTGATTTTTTTCGTCTTTTTTCCGAGCAAATTTCAAATTTGGGCTTCCACTAATTTTCAAGCAAATTTTCAATCATGCTCGAAGGTGCAATTTTTGATTCTATTTTCACGAACTCGTTCAATTTTAATATTTTTGCAAATTTTGCAGCGCCATGTCATCTTAAAACCATGACTAAATCAAAACTCGTTATTTCTAAAGATCTCTTTGCTGTATGTCTTATAGATAACTCAATATACCATATGCGTACATACAGGATATTTCACGAAACTCGTTAGTTAGAAGTTTTAATGATGTTATGATGAATGGAACTTTCTTAATTTAAATACAGTGGTATACTTTTATCCGCTTAATCGATTCCCCATAACCCATGTAAATAATTTGGGGCACTTTATCCCCAAAAGTCAACTATTTGCCAGATATTGAAATTTTTACAATTACACTGCTCTTGTTGAAATTAAATATTTAAGAATGAAATGGAGATTACTGTATTTACTTTTATGGAACCAAATGGAAGGTCATGCGTACCACACCTTACCGTTATTATTACTAAATTTTATACAGGCTGTTTATAAACTATTTCCAAATGTAAATATTATGAAAACTTCTTGTTTTCAAATGGTTCCTGATAACTACACTGTTGAATTTGGAGGGAAATTCCACATAGACTCATATTCATATAGGGTTTGATAGACTTATTTTTAATAGTTTTTAAGATATTGGCGATTCTATATCAAACCTAAATATGAATCGTTGCGGAATTTCCTTCCCAATTCAATAGTGTAGTTAAAAATACCATAGCCCATTTGAAGAAAAGTTTTTTCAGAAGAATTATTTATTGCAATATTTAAAAACAATCAACGTATTATACTGATAAATTTATTAATAAAAATATACTTAGAATTTATCGGATTTAAGCTTGTTTACCTTCAACATTATTTCAAAGCTTTATCAATTTAGAACAAATGACGTGAAATTGTAACAAAAAAGCTTCATTACTTAAAATGAAGCGAATTTTGCAAAGACATCGGTAGACATTTATTAAATTTATGGGCTACATTGCACCCGCTTTTTATAAATGACGAACGTATATAAATTGGTAGAAATGCAGCACCAAAATATGGATATAATAATAATAATAATGGATATAGATATTTTGCAGTTTAGTAAAATATTCAGTAATTAGACTTGTAACCTATGTCTAAAAAGTAAGTCATATTGTGATATATGGATTTGGTTATTATTCACATTCGCATCTCTAATATGAAAAAAGAATCGTTTGAAAAAACTTATTTCAAGGGCAACAATGTTTCAAGATATATCACTGCGTTGTTTTAGAGGACGCATTTGTACTGCATTTGCAGATGCATCTGTGATAGAAAAGGAGAATACGATTTTGAGTGGTTCACACAATTCTGGATGTCCTTGTGCAAATATTTAAAAAATAACTAAATGTTTCCCTAAGTGGAAAACCGTTCCTACCATTACACAGGGTGAGTCACAAAGAAGACCAACTTCTTTATTTTAAACGGAACGGTCTCTATATTTTTAAAGATTTTAATAATCCTCTGTAAGATAAATTGAACGATATAGTGTCTAATGGGTTTATCTCTTAAAATTATAGATTTATGTTAAAAAAACTAAAGTAAGAATTAGGATTGTGGCATTAACTAAAAGAGAAGAAAAAATTGAGATTTTAATGATGGTTGATATAACGATCTCAAGAGTATGTACACAGGAAGTATGTGAATTATTCAATCGCTATCCTAATCGGCCAGCAAGAAATCAGTCCTCTGTAAGTAGCCTCCTAAAAAATCAACAAATTACAGGAGATAGAGGACCTTCATCTACTTCAAAATCTTCTTGTTTTCCTTCAAATGCCAATATCACATACAACTTTCAAAAAGCTAACCTACGCGAGCTTGCATCAGTGAATTGGTCTTTCTTAAGCGATGTGCATAATGTTGATCTCGCTGTTCCATTGTTTTATAATACACTCTACACCGTATTTGATTCTTGTGTCCGAAAATATGCTTCAAAAAATATTCAATCACGTTATTCACCTTGGTTCACTAGTAGTATTGTTTCTAATTTGAAACTAAAGGAGTATTATAGACGTCGATGGAAATTTACTAGAAATGTATACTATTTGAATCATTTTAAACGACTCCGAAAAATTTGTAAGGATGAAATTTCCTTGGCTTACACACAATATCTTAATCATGTAAAAACAACCGTCGTTAATGATCCTAAGACGAAATTCAGTTCCTCTTACCTTCCTTGTGGTAAAGTTGATCATGAGGACACACATACCAATTGTGATCCTCTTACATTATCTGCTGTTTCTGTAACAGATCTCATGAACATCATGTCTTCAATTCCTCATAAATACAATGCTGGTGATGACTTAATTCCTAATAGCGTTGTACGTAGTGCTTGCCATATTCTTGCCGAACCATTCTCAATTATGATTAACTGCTCCATTCGGACCTGTACCTTCCCCTCTTTTTGGAAGCGGATCAGAATAATTCCAGTTTTTGAAAAGAGTGAGAAGAACCTAGTGGATAATTATAGACCACTCTCGATTTTGTCTAATTTTGCTAAGGTCTATGAAACTGTCTTATTCTCCACCATATATTATCACACAAAACCCTATATTTCACCACACCAACATTGCTTCGTACGAGGAAGATCAACAGTTACCAATCTTGTGTCGATTACCCAATTTATTAGCCAGCATCTTGACGCGCAAGGACAAGTTGACGTGATATACGCAGACCTCAGAAAAGCATTCGACACATTAGATCATAGTGTTTTACTTCAAAAATGTTCTGCTTTTGGCTTCAGTCCATCACTTATTCGACTTCTAAAGTCCTATTTGACCAACAGAAGCAATTATGTCTTTTATAATGGATTTAAAACTTTCGAATTTTGTCTTCAGGTACTCCACAGGGTTCGAATTTGGGTCCATTATTATTCAATCTCTATGTCAATGATTTACTTGCTTCTGTATCTTGCCCTGTTCTAGCCTATCCAGATGATTTAAAAATACTTATGCCTATTAAGAACTGGAATGACGTTATCGAGCTACAGCGTAACCTTAATACGATCACCGATTGGTTTGCCTCTTCAAAGCTGCTGGTCAATTTAAACAAGTGCTGCTACATGTCATTCACAAGGAAATTTAACTCAATTCCTTCCACTTATTCAATTAACAGCCAAACACTTCTGAGAATTAATGAATTTTGCGATCTTGGAATTATTTTTGATAGTCGTTTGAGCTTTGAGCCGCATATCAACCACCATAATGCGCACCTGCAGATACTTTGAGAATATGTCCCTTCTCAAAACTTTATTTTATACCTTCGTTGTAAGCAAACTCAAATATGCTTCACCTGTTTGGCCACCGCACCACATCTATCTACAACTTCAAATTGAGAAGATTCAACGGAAAATTCTCAAGTTCTTATCCTTCGAGGAATGTATCCAGTGCGGAACATCGATTATGGTGCTCTTCTCGATCGACATAGAATGCACACCGGGGCTTCTTGTCGGGAGCGACAGGGTGCACGTTTTGCCTGGAAGTTGTTGCGTGGCACCCTTAATTGTCCCGACCTGCTTTCTTCCTTGAATTTTCTAGTTCCTCGCACATCTTCACGTTCTCCTCCTACTTTCTCCCTTGCCATACCTTGAATAAATCTGTTATTCGTTTCTCCCATTACTTCTATGTGTCGCATAACCGATACACTCTATAATGATGTATTTGTTAGTAAAATTAATGAGTTTTGAGTTTTTTTTTTCTTTTACTGTTTTTTATTTTGTCTTCAATTATTATTCTTACGATTATTATTGTACGTATTTTTTTGTAAAATGTTGTCCTGTAACTGGAAACCGTTGGACAATAAACTGTTATTATTATTATTAGCAGTAAGAGTTATACCGGCCGCGGCCTACGTAGGGTGATATACGTAAATGTTTTACTTTTGCCAAAAGGAACTAATTCCGATATTCGTTTGTATTCCGCGGAAGGGATTTGCTTATAGGAAAACGTACGGAGACCTTTTATACAAGGTGTCCACCATCGTACAGATGCCTGACGACAACCAATACATTAATATAAAAAAAATCAATTCCCTTTTCCTATTGTTACAACGCTGTTGTACAAACAAACCGCAAGACGTCGCAGGAAGTATTTAAGATCTATTTATGTATCCATGGAAATGAACCGTATAATTCCATTAGATGAAATTGGATTCCTTTTTGCGAGATTACGATCACCCGACTAATATACTACGGAATATTTCAAAGATGATAGACTATTCACAAAGGAATACATATACAGTGTTTTTCAAAATATCCTCCTTTTTAATATTTAATTGTTGTCTTGTACGTGAATTTCCGAGAAATTGCATATATCATTATCATATATTTTAGTTTCGGCTGTCACTTTTGCCCGTATATTTCGTATTTTTTTCCGTCGTATTGATCTGCTAGGGTTACTGATATTTATTCTTACTGTAAAGAAATGTAGAGCTTCCCACTAAATACAATGATGCGAATAACAAGGGAGACTATAAAAAGAACCCAATGAAGGATTCTAACACACGGTATTAACCAATTATCAGCATAATAAAGTGAAAAAGTTCTTGGAGTAAAAAGATTATAAAATTCACCAAGTCAATTAAAAAATACTTTATTTTGAAGACAAGTATAGATATATTGAAAAGATATCTTTGGGTCATACCTATACCAATTGCTCATAAGTTGAGCGTTTCTTATATTTTTAGTCATATTGGACAAACTTAGCAAAGGGCAAGAGCTGGAATTCAAGGGTTCTAAATATGTTTGATTTACATTCTTAACTAATTTTATATTAACTATCTTGTATTTCTTTTCAAACTTATGTAAGGTGACAGTTGATGTTCGAAATTTAATAGTATGGAACCTTAATTACGTTTTGGTTTGTTCAACGTATACTTCGTTATCTACTTGGTCTTTGGGGATTATGTTGAAACAAAGAATATTGTTTGAAGACCTTTCGTGTAACTTGGATAGGAAAGTTTTTTATTACTATTGCCAATACGTTTTAGTGCTGATATTTGCAATTCTCATTTTATTCATCTGTTTTTTTTATCTTTAAATCTTCGGGATATTAAATTTTGATGATTTGTTTAAGCTGCTGTTGATACCATTCTTTAGTCAAAAGGAAATTAAGCAAACGAATTCTGCAAGAAGAACTTATTTTTTCTTATAGGTTTTCGATGTACGTCTATATAGACTTTAGGACTAGCCTCTCATCATCACATCAAATTTAATTTTTAAATAATTTCAATATATAAAACATACTACAATTGAGTTAATATTTTTAGTTTTTTGCAGTGTTACATAAAGGTTGTATACATTAAGCTATTTCAATGTACATATATAGTTGTAAATACTGTAAACAGCTCTAATAGTAACATCATAAACAACGATCATTTTTGCAGTTGCTGATGTTAATTGTTATGCTGTTGAGTTTATTATTATTATCATAAGGTGTTGCACAACGGTTACGGCTGATAAGGGCGATGGCTCAAAGATAAGTACATTCAACTCTATAACTAAATTTTGAACCGAATATCGTCTGTCACGCTGGTTGCTAACCAATTCTATTTTGAGGAATTTTGAAGCTATTGTGTTAGCAGATTACGTACCACAGCTATGGACAATTTGACCTTAACTTGACCTTGAACCTAGATTAGCCGTTAGACTTACTTAAAATCTCATACGCGAGGAATTTGTTTATTGCATTACCGGTATTCGTTTTAACATATTTAGCGCTTTGTTCCCCTTTACACAATCTTTCAGAATTTTAATACTCTTCGTTGAGATCAGTGCAGAAATATACAACTTAAAATAACAAAAATGACACCCACTTCCGGTATAATCAGGAGTCTTAGATTATTGAAAATATTTGAATGTATGCTTTATGTTTAAGAGTTTTCCCGTCAGCGGGTGTGCGCTACCACTTTTTGCTAATCGGTGTACCTTGTTATTGCTTGGTATGTTGGTATGCGAGTTTCAGTTTATTCTTTCCTCCGAGTATATTTATTATCTGAATACATTCCTGTACCATTCCTGGCGTTGTTTCGGACGCACTAACTGCATTTAGACTCACCTAGCTGTCGGTTACTATAAAGATCCAGTCCTTTCCGGCCAAGGTTTACACCAGCTTCCCAGCACATAAATTTCCGCTTGAACTATACTTGCAAGCTTTCCAAGGCTGGCAAAAATGCCCCCTTTCAACCTACCCGTTCCAAATTGAGTTTTAGACTAACTTCACTTTACTATTTAGAGTAACTTCACCTTGGTCCTGTCGGTACGACCACCTCGTAGGTTTTCATAATTTTGTACACCCTGGGGATTGCCTCTGGTACCATACTTAATATGAAGATTTCATCATTATGTTAAAGATAGACGCATGCCTATCTCTACTTTTTTTCTAGTTGCGTACTGTGATTCACATGGTATGCCCCTGTCAGGGTCCTTGTGTGAGATAAGGCCTTATTTTATTTTTACCTTCATTATGAATAACTTACACAGAGTCACCATGGATTATTTATAGGCTGTTCTAATGAAGCTAAAACAAGACCAGGATTAATAGAATTGTGCCCCAATGTTAAGGATGTGAAATACTTATCCATACGTTTAATTGATCTCCATCTTGAAATGTTTCCCTGTAACAACAAATGAATGATTTCAATCCCTTTTTTGATTTGTTTATTAAATATGCATTTGACAATTCTTCTTTCTTTACTTCTAAATTGAGAAATCATGAAGAAATGCATTGACAATGTGTACGAATGGTATTCCACGTGTTCGTGCCCCTAGCATTGTTTTACTCGCGAGAATGAATTGAGTGATTTAATTTGTTAGAATTAAATTCATTTTGAGGGTAATTCTCGAGGAACAATGTGATTCAATGTTGTATAATTCTAGGATGGTATGATTTTATGTAATCAATAAGCGTCAAACACACTGTTGCTTTCTATTAGTAACTACAGTCCACGAAACGATTTAATAATCCTTTTGTTTTCGCTCCGCATTACACATTGGTTTATGTTGGGACATTAAAGGGTTTGGTTGTGCTCGGTCTTCTCAAGCAGGAGTTCTACAAAAATATTATTCTATTACGTGCGAAATGCACGTGACACACACGTAACAAATAAGCAACGAATAAGTATTGACTGTATTTTCTTAGAAGTACATTACGGATTGAGCGGATGAAGCATTTCACTAATGAAATGAAACTCATTCGCCTAGAACTCTTTTAATATTTTACATCATGAGCAGATACACAGAAAGTTATAATTTTAAGCAGTCTAAATTGATAGCGAAATACACATATATAATGGAATATTATAATATAATGGAATTGTTGATTACTAGATAGTATCCATAGCAGACTATACAGTGAGGTCTTGAAATATCTCCAACTTTTGAAAGAGAGAAACTTAAGGAAAAGGACGGGCCTACTTTTTTACTTGCATGAACAATATTGGTCAGTTTAACAATTGCAACATAAATTTGGTTTTGACTTTCCCTTATTAACGCAACAGCGTTTGTTGTTGAAAGAGCAAATAACATACTGTGACACGAGGGTGAGGCAGCTAAAAAGTCATTCAATTGTTTAGATTATGAACGTAACGTATAAGATGTTTAAGATATCGCCCGTTTCAAATTTCGGGCTGAAAATATAAGTTGGCAAGAATAAGATTGGGGCTAGGGAGAAAGAGGTTATGATGGTAATGGCGGTTTTGGAACGAAAGAACCATAAAAATGTTGGTTATGGATTTTAATGATATTGAAACCGTGTCGAAACTGCACAACTGGCCAGAGCCATTTATCTTGGAAATTGCTAAAAAACATTTAACGGGAGCTGCTACTCATTGGTACGAAGCGAATAAATCTGACATGGAAAGATTTTTTAAATGAATTTGATAAAATGTGTGCGCGTGAAAAGAATTTAACAATATTATGGAACAGATGCTAGAATATAGTGTCCGCAAGAAAATTTAAGCTTGCATTTCCATGAGAAAATTGTGTCCCCAACTGGACTTATAAGTGATTATTGGATTAGCTTCGGCAAACATCATTTTCTCAAAATGTCATACTGATGTTAATGAGTTGTATCGAGTTGTAAGTTCTTACGAAAGTACCACATTAGAGAGAAGAAATCGCCAAGTTAAGTAGGGTACACGGTGAAATGAAGTAAGAATTACAGCAATTCAGGCCGCTTCGAAGGTGTACTTGGAACCACTTGGAAAAATCTCATTTTCCCATAGTTTGGTGTTCTGAAACGAGACCTGAAGGTTGCGCTATGAAATAGTGTAATTCATTCAGGTGATAGATTCATTTTGTCTGCACGGATAATGATGTAGCCAACTTTTTGTTTATATTTGACGACACAATTTCAGATGTGACTTTCGCTTGGATATACTTAATTATATACATATAACTACGAACTTAGTGGACTATATATACAAATATAGATGTCTTGTTTTGTGTAAGAACAAACAACATGTACTCTATTTTTATGTATTGTAATAGTTTATTTTTGCTGTTCTTCTTATTTTTTCTTTCTGTTTATTTTCGTAATCCACAAGAAGAACGCCGAAGAGACGATATGGTCTTTTTGACGTTCATTACAACTTACATATTTTGTAATTATGTGAATGCCAATAAATGCTAATTATTATTGTTATTAACTACGCGTTACCCGTATTATCCCGTATCATACCCGATTTATCGTGCCATCGCAGTCCAAAATTTTGGTTTAAGAGATATGACAGCAGATTCTATGACATGCTAATAATAATAAATAAATGATATATATATAATCGATAACGCCTTTTTGACCGTAAGGTGTAAGGCTGCTTCACTGCTCTTCACTCATGCACAAATCTTACCCAGTTTTTCCTGTCCCTCACCAACATTTTTCCATTGCCCAATTTCACTCCCCTCTCCTCCAAACATTTCGCCACCACGTCGTCCCACTTCTTTCTTGGTCTCCCTGCTATCATCCTCTTTTGCGATCCTGTTTGCCATATTTGTTTTGCTTGTCTCTGTTCCCCCATTCTTATCAAATGCCCGAACCATTTTAAGTGTTGTTTTTCTACACTCTTTAGGATCGGTTCCACTCTTAATTCCGTACTCACCACCTCATTTCGTATTCTATCTCTCCTTGTAATGCCTTTTATTGACCTTAGAAATCTCAGCTTGTATTTTGCTCTTTTGTTGATTTGTAAGTACCCAGCTCTCACTTCCGTATAATAGTATCGGCTTAAAGATGGTTTTATACACACTAATTTTTGTTCTTGTTGTTACCTCTTTTTTCCTTACAAATACTTTGTTCAAAGCGTAGTACAATCGGGTTGCCTTCTCTATTCTTTCATTTATTTCTGCCTCATTCTTGCCATCTTTGTGTATATTTACCCCAAAATATTTAAACGTGTTTACCTGTTCCACTTTTTTGTTGTTTAGTGTCACTGATAGTTGTTTATCTTCTTTTTCAGCTATCATTATCTTGGTTTTTTCCGTGTTGATTTTTAGATTTTTGTTTTGCAGAGCTTTATTCCATAATTCTAGATTATGTTGGAGATCAGTCTCACTTTTTGCAAATATCACTAAATCATCCGCGAAGATACATTCACTTATTGATATTCTTTCCATATTTCTAAAGCCTACTGGTGGTTTCCTTACTTTGTCCTTTATTTCCTGTAATACATCATCCATTATTAAGTTGAAAAGCGTAGGGCTTAAAACTCTGCCTTATCTTAAGCCGTCTTTAGTTTGAAATATTTCTGATTGAGAGTTTCTCGTTCGTACATAATTTTTTGTATCCTTGTACATACTTTCTATGTTGTTCCTCAGCTTACTACTGACTCCTCTTCTTCTTAAACTATCCCATATCTCTTTCCTTAATATACTATCGAACGCCTTTTCTAGATCTATAAACGCCATGTATATGTTGTGATATTTTCTTTTTTCCATTATTTATTTTATTGTGAATATATGGTCTTGGTCTCCTCTTCCTTTCTTGAAACCGGTTTGTGAATCTTCAAGTTGTACCTCTATTTGTCGTTTTAACCTTTCATCCAATATTCTTTCGAACATTTTAACTATTATACTCATTACTGATATTCCTCTATAATTCTCGCATTCACGGTGGTTGCCTTTCTTGAAAATGGGTAGTAGTATACATATTCCCCATTCTTCTGGGATTCTCTCTTCTGACCATATTCTATTAAAAAGCTTTGTTATTAATTCAATGCTTCTTTCTCCCATGTTTTAATTATTTCTGATGTTATATTGTCATGATCTGCCGCCTTTCCCATCTTTAGTTTTAATATTGATTCCTTTACTTCCTCTATCTTTATTTACGGTTCTTGTTCTATTTCCCTTTCGATACTTGTCTGTTTTTCCTCTTCTTGCACTTGCATTGTTTGATTTGCATTAAGGATGATTTTTTCTGTAGTTTCGATTTATTAAAACGTAATCTAGAATTAATTTCTCATTTCTACTTCTTACTTCTCTTGTATATTTATGTATATCCTTGCGCGAAGAATGAGTTTGTAATTATTTGGTTATTATTTATGCAGAAATCAATAAGTCTTTTTCCATTGTTGTTTCTTATCGTTTCTCCATATGTGCCAACTGCTTCACCTGATTCTTCATCTCTCTTTCCAACTCTACCATTGAAGTCTTCCATAACTAGTAATCTTCCCCGTATATCCTCCGTTGCCTCCTCTAACTGTTCCTAGAACTCCTCTTTTTGCTTTACTGACGCATCTTCATTTGGGCCATACACTATTATTATTGTTGTTGCGGTTGTTTGTTTTTGAGTTCCATTTCGATCTTTAATATTCTCTCTGATATAGCTTCCCATTTCTTAACATACTTAATATGATTTTCTTTTATTATACAACCTACACCCTCTTTCGCTCTTTGTTTCTGTTCTACCCCACTGTGTATTAAAAGGTGTCTCGCTTTTACTGTTTTCTCTGCTCCCCCTTTCATTTTTGTCTCCTAATATGTCTAAGTTTGCCTTTTCAAATTCTTCCACTAGTTCTTCTTCCTTCCCTCTCATACTTCTGATGTTCCATGTTGCTATTGTCCATCGAGTTCCTTTGATTTTTCATGTACTTTCCATCAATTTTAATTTATGTTCTTGTTCATTGTCATTTATTTCTTCCTCTTCTTCACGTTGTCTTGAATAAATTATGTGGGTTTTTATTGAATCTATTTATTTCACATTTCAGTCCTTTTTGTTGCCCGATCATCTTCGTATATCCACCCGGTATTGCCCTTTCTAGTTTTTTGAACTGCTTGTTATGATTCCTACTTTCTCCAGCATACTCTCTCGTCTGTTCCATTTCAGGTCTGCCCATCTATTACCACTTTTGAAAATCCTATTTTTACTTGTTTCCCATTTTTCCTTTCCTCTTTTGCCCTCTGTCTTATTTTCTTTTGGATTTCTCTTTCCTCTCTAGATAGGGCATCATCAATATATATTTTGTCGCCTGTCCTATTTCTTAATTTACTTTTGTTTTGCATCACTTCAAGTTTACTCTCTTCACTACCTAGTTCCAACATGCATGTCTTTACACCCAATCTACGTGCAGTTTTTACTATTGGTTTTATTCCTATGTCCTCTTCTATGAATTTCTTCATTTTCTCTTTCAGGGAGTTTCCGTCTTCGGTATCTATTGTCAGACCATGAACTACTATATTGTTTCTTCTTTTTTCCTTTCCTAATCTTTCTATTTTTTCCTTCTTTGAAAATATTTCTCTCTTTAACTCATTTACTTCAGTCTTCACTTCCTCCCTATACTCTATCTGTTCTTTCCTTATTTCTTTTATTTCTTCCTTCAATGCTTTATTTACTTCCCCTTGGACTTGCTGTTCAAGTTTCATGTCTTTTATATCTCTTGATAGTTCCTTCATTAACTTCATCAGTTCCCTCATCATATCTTCGTTTGTATTTGGTGGCTTCTATACAGTTTTCTGGACTTCTTGAACGCATCCTCTTCTTGTTTATCCCTCTTCCGTTTTCCATCATCGGATGTATCAGACTCCATATCTATTTTTTTTTTTTAACTTTTGGTTATTATTTTATATTGTAAGTCCGTCCCTGCACTATGTTTACGTCTTTTATTTTCTAAACGTGTGTGTCGACGCGTAAAAGACCACGCAAAAAGTCCGACCCCGGTCTTCCCGTCGGAGGTCAGTTTTTCCTCTTTTACTTTTTATGTTTAGGAGTTGTTAGCTATTCTACGAATTTACCTTTTTCTATCTGATAACTTCCTAATTTTATTTCACCGCACTAGCGTGTAAAGTACTAGTACTTTGTCAAACTTTCGATATTTATTGTTCGTAATTTCCCAATTTATTTGAGTAAATTTACGGAACTGATTTTCGTGTGTATTCATTCGCAAAAACCGGTCACTGCACATAAATAAATTATAATTCAAAAATAAATATGTATTTATTTTGCACGTGTGAAACAATTAGCGATCAGCCTCTACTCCTTAATCCCTTTTAGCGGTGGTAAAGCGAGTAATTTATGTTGGAGAGACTAAAAATAGCAATGTGTAATAATTGCATATTTCGCTTAATAGCTCATTCACTATGGACAATATTTCTAAATTCGATAGTCATTTGTCATAATGTCCATCTATTTTGTAATATGTTTAAACGTAACCGCACTCTCTCCACTACTTACAGTTGTAGCCGGTATTGTGTGTATTAATTGTAGAAGTTTTGGGGTTTGTTGGTAAACAAGAGCTAAGTCATTGTCTTCACGATATCTTAAAAGACAGTGAGATAATAAGTGTTTTTCTTCTTTATGTGGAATATACACTAATGGAAATGTTTTTTTGCAGCAAGAAACTAAATTTTCTTCCCAAAAATGGTTGTATTCACAAAATATTTTTACTTCAAGACTAAAAAGATGTTTAGTGTATGGAATTTTTATTTATCTCAAATAAATGTTTTCTTAGGGAGAGGAAATCAAAAAAAAACCAAGGCAAGAACATGTTTCTTTCAAGTAAATCATTTAGTCTTAGTTAAAAAAAATATTCAGTAGGTATTACAATTAATAAAAATCATTCAATTCACAAATTAACTGGTGAATACACATTTAACAATATTGCTTTTATAAATAATGGAAAATATTACATTAACCGGTATCTTTTTGTAAATCTTATATATACTTTCCTTAAGCGGAAAAAAAATGGATAATAAACGGTAATTGTATTGAGAAAGATGGATAACCTTGATACAAGTAAACATGTCCCTTTGTGTAATCGCGGTCCACAATTTGCTTTGAGCACCAGAATATTAACTTCGTTGGCGTTTGTGCTCATTGCAAATATGGACGAAACTGTCGCATATTCTTTGCAGAGCTTTCACCATTCCTCAATTAGTTTCAAGATAGTTATGTAGGACAACAGTTAATTATTCGAGATTGTCCATTCATTCTTTGGGAAGGCTACTAAATTTCATGAGGGAAAAGTGGTGGACCTGTACTATTTTTTCGACTGCAAATAATACAAATATATAAAAAGTTGTGTGTATCTGTTCATACGTCCCACATAACTGACAAATCTTTAAACCAAGTGAGCAGTGGAAAAAACTCTGCAGCTAAAGCATTGGTCAGAGGCTATTGATATATCAATAACTTTGTCCATATTTCCAACGGGCACAAACACTGAGGAACTTAGCATCCTAGCCTTTAAAGCAAATTGTGGATCGCTACTATATCCCGTATACAGAAAAACACTAAACAACAGACAGAAACCATATGGTCTAGATGAACTTCGTGTACAACCAAATAAAGAACACATTAACGCAATTGTCGACTATCCAATCCCCCGTAATACATCAGAATTGCACAGCTTTATTGGTCTAGCCTCATATTTTAGAAACTTGTTAACGAAGATTGCTTTCTCTTGAACTGAGAATTTTAAAACCTGCTTTTTAGAACAGCAGATTTGAATGTCTCTGGAGTATCCATGTTCCAGGCTCTTTTAATAAAATAAGGAGGCTCTAAAACGTTAAGTAATTTTTAAAGTTCTGAGGCAGAGGGGACGTCCATTTTTAAAAGAATATGTTTTAGAATCAATTTACCCTAAAAAAAACATGAATTATCCTTTGGTCTATAGTCTGACAAACAAATATCGTGCCTGGGGATAGAAAAATGATTTTAATATTCTTTAAGCATAGCTCTCTTGGACGTGATTCAGCATTGTTAAAAAAAAGCAAAATTCTTCGCTTCTGAAAACCTATCCGTCTGTTCAGGTCCAGAAGCCAGTAGGTCATTGTAGGTCTGGGCATCTATACCTTAGTTTTAAATGTGGTCGGCAAACTAGTAAATTGCACATTTTTCAACGCTCATGATCGAGCAGCTTTCAGGCCTTTGGTTTTCTCCAGACATATTGTCATAAAACAATATGGTCAACCTTTCATTTGACAACTTATCCCCAACATATTTTTCGCTTTTCAATGTTAGAGTTTTGTCAGGTAAAGCTTGAAAGTATAGACCGCTTTCATCTGCGTTGTAAATGTTTTATGGTGTGTATCCTATTAACGGTCCGGGTAACTTATTCAAAAACTGTTCTACATCTTAACTAACATTCGCTGACAAGGCCCGAGATGCACTTGAAGCTAATGTTATATCTCTCTCTCCATCTTCGCAGCCACCCATCAGATGTACTAAGCTTTCCATACTTTAATTCTGTAATTACCTCTTTGGAGACCGATGGTGGTTTCTAACACGAATGAACCATTCCAAGCATACTTTAACAATCTGTACTAGCTCTGCCTTTAATTTTCTGCTTTTTTGATCTAAATTTTCACCTGAGTTTTGCCTATGTTAGATCTAAAATTTTCAAGGCAACTTTGTTAGTTCTCTGTCCGATTTAAAAACTTCTAGGATGCTAAGCTTCCAAGCAATAAAAACAGAAGATGGTTCACTAGAACCTAAGCTGATGCTTTGAAAATTCACTCTCCTTTTTGTAATAAACACGATTTTCATACACCATCTAACGTTTAAAGAAAATCGAGAGCATAAAGGCAAAGGGGAATCCCAGAAACATGACTCGACTCGATCTTGGGTGAAATACCGCAGCTTGCTACGCTTTTTTAACGTGTTTTATATCTTTTTTTCCGTCCTTGGAGTCATTTTATGCCTATCAGGGAAAATTACTATGTCTGCGTCCGTTCGATGGAGCGTCCACTAGAAATGTATAACCAAAAAATTGGTCCTAGAAATATTGTCCGATCGTGAGGGCTGTCCGCTTGCGACAATTGTCCGCAAACTTTCACTGTACTTCTTAATCGAAATGTTTCGTTAAATCACCTGCAACCCACGCACTAGGTGGACACGCTGTGTATTTTGCTTTTTTTTCACTTATTTATGTTTTATACACTTTTTTATTGTAATTATTTTTCTTTTACTTTTATGTTGCAATTTGCATGACGCATTTTTGACGTTTAATTTACTATTGTACATATAAAAGGTATTTATAATAGCTCTTTTGCCATGAAAATAGATGAGAATTTAAAAGTAATTTTCCTCAATTATTCTAAACTTATTACAGCTTGTATACTCACTTTTCATAATTATAATACTACTCCCCTAATTGTTGGCACTAAACCATGTGTAATCCTGATAAGCACCGGCCATAATCGTATTTGTAGATGTTCGTACAGGCAAATATCCATCCAGGTATGTGTTTAGTTAAAGAGGAAACCGTAGCACATCCGGTATTGGAGAAATATTTACCGTTAAACACGCAACGCTTTATGTGGTGTGTTCATATGTGACTCCTTCTTGTTCAGGGGCTATTCCTTTCTTTTACATTTCCCGGTTTCCCCTTTATCGCGCCAACGCCAGATGACAACAGCTCAACTTTTAATTCCTCAACTAATATCTGACAGTCGAGCTTTCTATTTGTTCTTCAAGCGTCTCTTTTATTTATCATCTAAAATTGAATAGGAGGAATCCAAATGAAAAATGTGACATCTGTCATCGCATATTATTCACGCGACTCTGCCTTAGTCTTTAAGTATTTGACCCTTTCTCCTTCCGTGGAATATCCTAAAGTGGAATACCCCCTAGTGAATAAAGAAAGAGGCATTTGACTTTTAAAGCCTACACGAGATTATAGTATACACTTTAGTTCCTACGAAAATATTTTTCCATTTTTCTTTTAGATTGCTTTTCCTTTAACAGTTTAAGATGTTGTGTAGAATTTGAAAGCAATTGATGATTACTAATACGAGAAATAAATATATGTAACTTAGAATTAATATAACCAAACCAATTACTTGATTACATAATCCTCTACATTGGACAGAGCAATTAGGAGAAATCGCTTTTGAGAATGCGCCTTTTGCAATAAAAGAACAGCATTTATAAATAAAATGCTTAATGCTTACGCAATCGTTATCGTTATAGAAATCTTAGACGAGTCCTGGGCATTTATTGTTATTCCAGGCAAATTATGAATAGAAACCAAGCTTTGTTGAGTTGTTATACCCTCACCAACGAACTCATAAGATTTATAGTTATTATTATTATTATTATTATAGGTAATTAGGTATTATAGGTAATATTACTAAATTTTGATCTGCAAAATGTCTCAAATGCTGCTATATTGGCTAACTACCAAACACTGGAACGTTAACAACAATGCCCACTATATAGTTCAAATTTTATCAGTTTGAGAAAAGTTGCAATCACTTTAGGCAATTTTCCGGTTGTGTTGATTCCTGAGAGCAATAATGACAACGAATAATCTGTTTTGATTTACTTTTTTATTAAACCAGTTCGTGTACCGGGATTGCAAAAATTCTTAAAATGCTAATCCTTGTTTTAAATTTTATATTTCTATATCGTTTAATGTTATACTAATTCTTGACGCCAAGACTTCTTTGTTTTCACGTGATTTATTAAGCAATAAGTTACCAAATTCAGATGAGGTGCAATCTATATTATTTTTTTCAGTATCGAGCATTCCTTATATGCGCGAGGGATGTTTGTAAGGTTCTGGGAATTTAGCTATAATTTCTTATTTTGTCAATTTTCATGAATATTACAATGTAGTCTTTCTACATAATCTCCATTTAACTAAATATATTTATCCCAACGACAAACAATTTTTTTTAAGCCGTCCTCAAAGAACTTTGTCGGTGTCTCCCCAGTCTACCTATTTATAACATGTTTTACGTCAGTTAAACTCTCATCGAACTCAATCGAATACCCCGTAAAAGGTTTTTTCAAAACTTGGAACATATGGAAATCACTCGGTGCGAGATGTGGCGAGTAAGATGGATGCGGAAGCAATTCTCATGGTAAATCGTTCAAAACATCCTTTGTCTTTCTGGGGTATGAGGTCTTGCATTATCCTATTGCAACTACGGACGCTTATGCAACTTTCCAAGCAAGTGCCTGCTGCAGTGGTCCGGATAATAAATTCGAGTAATATTCTGCGTTAATTGTAGTACCTTTCGGCAAATAATTCATAAAAATAATTCCTTCGCAATCCCGGAATACAGTAAGCATTACCTTTCCAACAGAACAGTGGTTATTATCCGTTGCCAAGATTCATCACCGTAACGGGCTAGCAGCTCTTGAAGTTGACGACAAGTGTCAGACCGGTCCCAATAGTCCTGGCGCCCAGTTGGCTGAAACTTTGCTTACGCCCAAACAATTATGTGAGGTGTCAGGAACTTATCGTGTACCTATTCCTAGGCCTGCACTAATTTGACGGATAGTCATTCGCCTATCCTCTTTCAGTAGGTCCTCCACAGCAGCAGTGTTTCTTTCGTTTACGGACATACTCGGGCGACTATTGCGTGGATCGTCTTCTAATGATGTTCCACCAGTTTTAAAACGATCAATCCACCGATACACACTACTTTCAGATTTTGCAAACACACCAAACACTCCTTGTAGACGTTGAATAATTTCTTTTTCACACCCTCCACAAAAAGAAAAGTATTGCTTTTTGAGATTTAACCGCGTTTTCCATGGTTACAAAAACAGTGCTTCGAAAACGCATCCATATCAGTCGAACACCTGACTCAAACTGAACTGTATTGCACTGGATAGCTGCGCAAGCATGTCAAGACTTCTTTATTACCAATACCGTTGCCTACAAGTTCTGCGTAATTTAATTAGAGCACAATTCCCAGAACTTAATTAAATTTAAGCAATGTGATACACTTTTATTCAATGTCAATATTGGTCAATATGACTAACGTTCATATCACATAAACTTAAGTGTCCCGAATATCTGTAAAAAAATACATAAAGATACATTTTCTTAGTCATAGCAATGTATTTTGTTTTGTTAATATACTGTTATTTTTAAAATTACAATTACTTCAACAGTTTTAAAAACCATAAGCAAAACAATATTTTGCTTAAAGGAACAAGATATTCTTTGTCAATTTCTCATTTAACCAAATGCCAGTGGCTGTTCGCAACTTTTTAACGAGAAAGCCACGATAATAAAAAATTGCGACAAAATGTTACTTTTAGCTTAGAATAATTTTTGAAAAGATGTCGTAATTTCTGAGAGATTATTAAAAAATACCAGCAACGCTCTGGCGGGCGTAGCAGTGAATATAATGTGCACAAGTATATGTATTTTGAATGTATATCTGAGCGCCCTCCATCCTTACTTCGTTTAAATCCACAAAAGTGCTAATAAATTTTCCCTTGAAGATATATATGAATACAATTACCAACTTGTTACATCTGGAGTTTCTTCACCCAATTAATGAGAACTTTTAATTTGATTTGACATTTCTGCTTTACAAATAGCAATGATGGAATCTAAAATTATATTTTTAATTGTATTTGAAGTCCGTTTAAGGACATTAATGTGACTACTAAATTCTTCACGTTTCTTTATTTTACTGGAATACTAGTTGTAACCAATCTGAAATCTGATGATCCAGATACAGTATTATAGAACAACACATACGGAATACAATATAATAAATTCGAACTTCACATCCACATATTCATTTACGAATTTCTAAAATCTAGAATATCATCGTGTGGTTGATCAATTGTCCGCTCTTTTCTTTTGTTATTTGTTCCAAGTTTAGTTGAGGTTGTAACCTGGTTAATCGTTTTATTCTAATTTTTCTCTCAAAAGAAGTCTATTAAAGTCGCTCTTCAAAAATTCAAAAATTCACTAATTCTGTTTATTCTAAAGTGCACGACAAACATAGACACTTGTCTCTATGTAAAAGCGCGGAAAAGGTCTATACTAAACAGCGACACTCCATCTCACAGCTAAAAGAACACTGGCCGCGAAAACTGTGCGTCCGAAACGTACCTGTATCGGCTAGACTGTGATTGGTTTTTTAATCAAGTGTGTTACCGTTACCACAGCAACCGCAGCCGCGATCTCATAGCGGCCAAAATATTCCATTCTAACTTATTAACTCATTTCGTAATACTGGCCACGGGATAAGAAGGAAGCCGCGGGATATTAAAACTGTTTGCCTACAATATTAATGATAATTTTAGCTTTGTTCCAACATAAATGTAGTCAGACCCAATGATATGGGTGAAATCAGTTAGAAAATAGTTTCTAATTTTTTTCAGCCAATCAAATCGCGTCTTTCAGACAATTAGAGTAATACCTTATAAGCGAAAGATGAGTAGCACCTTGACTCCTGACTACCTTACTAAGAAATATTTGTCGCTTAAATTCTTGGTATTAGGTTCGGGTTTACAATTATATATCTTACCTAATATATTGTACCGTTATGTCATATTTTGAAAAATACTAGGACAACACTTCTAGTCTAATTCAAAGGTAATTTAATGCTATGTGAATAAACGTAAAATTATTATTTTTGCCTCTATCCTAGTTACTTACTAGAAACACATAAAATATGCCCTCAGACGCAGATGGTCCCTCTCATATTATAACTCAAACATTCGCACCAATTAAATGATTAAACCGTGAATAAAGTGATGTAATAAAATTCATAACTCTTGCTTCCGCTTTCCAAGGAAGTAAATTTATCTTAAATTCTCCAATTTCGCCGTAAGTTATTGAATCGCTGTATAGTAATTTTATTTTATGGCATGAAGTTTAGCCTTTGTGTCGTACGATTCAAATTACAGCCAATAATGTACATGGATGCTATGGTATCTAGCTACATACCCAAATAACATTTTACATGAAATTAATTAAGCAAGGATCAAATTCATATAACACATTATTTTGAAATTAAATCTTTACGATGTATATTAACCAATCAATGCCTGGTTGTTTGATTTAAAATGTTTGCTTACTTGTTTATTTGGAAATTCAATCCAAGTATGTTTACCGTTATTACGAATTATTTCAGCTGATTGTTTGCAGAGATATTCTGTTGTTACACAATTTACTACTACAATGCAAGGGATTCCCCATATCAAAAGTTATATTGAATAAGTACGATTGATTGTACTAACCACGGGTTCCCTTTATATTGTATCTAAAACTACGATGCATCTGTGTAATACAAAAACTAAACGGAAATGCGGGAATCATCCATCAAGTTGTTATAAAATTTTCTGTCAAAGGAAAGGTAGTACAGTAACCAGGAATGTACCCTAGGAATCCACGAAAAGTTTAAAAAATCAAACATATAACTTTTATTTTACATCCAAAGACAAATATTCAAGGAGGAAGATAGACTCTTCTCTAAACGTGCACATTCCAGAATGCATTTAAGAAGATACATTGCAAAATTCGAAATTTCTTAAAGTAACAATTTTTGCATCCTCCTTTTTTATAAGGTTAACTCTCAATTAATAAATTTTAATAGATAGAAAATTCCAAGTCCCCTGAAGAATTTTAACGAATATAAATTTTTAGGTACGTCCAGGGCGAGAATTCATAATTAGATATTCTATATTATAAAGTTAGTGTCTAGCAGAAGCGTCAAGAAATTGAGATGCTCTAAATATTTAAAGCAATTATAAAGAGCCAAAGACATATCACCTTTAATACAGAAATTGATTCAAGAATATCTAGAAATCGAGTCGGAACCTTATACGCCAGGAGATGAAAGCATTCTAATTGTGAAATACAAGGAAAATGCTATGTTTTGAATCCAACAGATAAACGTTAGGAAGGTTTAAATCTCTACGATAATTCTATTGCTGAGGAGAGAGCTTAAAGAAGTGGGAACGAAACTAATACCTAATTTAAATGCAAAAATTCAGTTGTAGAACTTTATAACGTGGATAGTACTAACTTTTAAAAAACATACAGAATTGTTTCATAAATTTCTTAGCTGCTTCTTAGCTGAAGCTGACAGCTTGCATTTGGAAAAAAATTCAACTAATCTTATTAACAAAGTGAAATCACTAGTTCAAAGCTATGGCCATGAAGAAAGGAATTCAATCTACAAATACAATACTGGACGTCTTTTGGTTTTAGCTTAAAATATGGTGACATTTACGTTTGGGGCATCCTATATTTTGGAAAACGCTACGCGGTTATAAGCAGAATAAAAACGCAAACGACTTTTCCTTAAAACATTTTTTCATAGTGTTACAAAAGGATCGGAGTTTTTAAAACAAGGTACTACTTTTGCATTTGTCCCTTTCTTCTAACTCTCTGTGTTTTGTAAAAACCAAAAATTACCCAACTTTCGAGGAAGTGTTTCCCCCCTTCAGAATATGTTTTCGGTAGATAAAAAATTACTATGTATGTAGTTTGTTCTATATTTCCAAATTTTATTAATATCAGAATTTTATAATAAAACCTTTCCCTGTTACAACATTCTTTTTCCTGCTTTATTTTAAATAACGTTAATTTATTTGTTGGCGTGTTGTTGCTACTCCTTATAAATTTAAATTTTATCTCTTGCAGGGCTATTGGCGGCTCACAAGCAAAGTACTAAAACAATATAAACATATTAAACTAATATAATAGATAAATAAATAGCAAGCTTTATAGGCAATATACAGATTTGGTTCAAAACTTGTCCCCATTAAGTTTTGAAAATATGACAATTCTCCTATCAAGTCCTTCCCTTGGTTGGTTTTATCTTTTTATATATACGACCTCTAGCCTCAAAGAGCTTCTCATGCCTCGAACACAGATGCTAAATGACGCAACCCTGTTCAAAGGTAGCGAAACTTTTCACTGACAAGGTTAAATAGCCAGTAATTTTGGTTACGCGGACCAAAATTAAAGGGATGTGGTAAGTGTATTGGGTCGGCCGCGCCGAACTTCCGTTAGAAGTGTATGGAGAAGGAAATATAATAATTCTGTATATATACAGGCTGTCCAAGGTAAATAGTTTCACGGGAAAAAATTACTTTGAATTCGGATTTTGAAATTGGGTATTGCATTGTTCCCAAAAATATTTCTAAAATTTGTCAAAATTCATGAATGAATTAACTTGCTTACACCTGGAGTTATAGTAGCTGAAATAACTTTAACAATATTTGAAAATGACGTAGAGTATGACTGTTATCCATAGTTACAAGCTTCTCATAGTTTCAAACAAAAGGCGGAAAGATAAAAGGACGCAAATACAAAAAAAATCAGCGTTGGTGCACTGTATATACAGGAAGTTTCACGAGTAACACCTCGGCTTATAATGGCCCTTTCCAGTCTACATTGTAATAATATTTTGCAATATTCAGAGTATTTCAAAAAAGCGTGGCATGGTTTCTCAAATTAAATACTTTCATACCGATTCATTTTTTAATTTTAGATGAAAAGAATTTTTCGCTGTTTTCGAGACGTTTCACTTATTTTTTGAAAATATTATGAGATAGATTTAGAGATCATGTTTGCCATGTGAAAGGCAATCAAATTTGCTCTTCACATTTGTAATAAATACCTGTACTAATAATATGTTTAATATAAAATAACATCATGGATGAACGAACTAGAATTAGTCAACAATGAATTGTCGCTTCTTGAACACGAATGACAATATTCAACTCTAGAAAACATCGCAACAAATGCTGTAAACAATCCATAATTCACAAATTAATCCTGGCTAGCTCAAATCAATTCGTTTTAGCAGCATTCAATTTTTTTACAAACTTTACACTACTAAAAGGAAGTAGATATCTCGAAAACTGCGAAATAGGGCATTTAGGCCCGTCTTTGCGTGTAGATTTCAATTAATCAAAATACAGCGTATTCAATTTATAAGAAATCTTGATACCCCACGTTTCGTTGGAACACACTCCGTATTGCAATATACTCTTAGGATCCAAACCGCCTACATATGCCTATGAAGTTGGTTTCCGCAAAAATGATATGGTTTGTCCATTGTAAACCGAGGGACTACACGCTCACCTAGTGCGTCAACATCTTGGAAATACAGTTTTTAAATAAAAAATATTCAAATGTCCAAGTATACAGGCTGTTCAGTTTCTGCTGAGCACGATACAGGTTTGGTTTTTATTGCACTACATACAGGTGCGTTTTATATTCCAGGCTGATGATTTTTTACACCTTTGGTTTCAAGTATCCCCACAGGAAATAATCAGAGGAGGTCATGGAGGCCATGACGATATCACAATTTTTTGGCATTATTCGGCTAGGAAAAGTTTCTAACAAAATTTACATCGTAGCACGAGCTGTGTGTAACGTGACACCGTCCTCTTGGAACCACGTGTGCTGTAATATCAACTAATTCAATTTGAACACAACAAAGTTTTCTGTTGCGATTACGATTACCAGTAGCTGTTACAGCATCACATCCAGCATCTTGAAAGAAATACGGTCCAATGATGCCGCCAGCCTAAATGGCACACCGTACATTCACTCTACGAGGGTGTTTTGGTGGTTACTGTATCACATGAGGATTTTCAATGCCCCAGTAACGGCTATTTTGATTTCCTCATTTTCCTATAGCTCTTGCGCCAATGGAACTTCATATGGAAATAAATGAAAGTCTGTTTTGAGAATTTTTAACAAACATGATGGAGACATTCCGAATTCTTGTGCACGGTGTCGATGAGAAATGCCCAGGAGTTCACAAATTCTCTGCCTCATTGCATCAGCAATATTAGGAGTACGTTGATTACGTTTACAGTGTACCCAAACTTTCAAAATTCTTCATTACACGTTGAACGACTAATTTGCTTGGCACATGACTAATACCAAAAAGCTCACGTAATTTTTTTTGAGTATTCGCAATTAAACACTGATTTAAATAAAATTGTCCGATAATTTCAACACGTTGTTACGACGTTAATGCTCCATAATAAATTGTTGTCGACTACTTTCTACAGCTATCAAACATGAACTGTCAATTGGCAGCCAAACTATAATGGCGGAAAAACAGAATTGCCCCGGAACATAAAACGAACATTGTATTATTGTATCTTTAACGGCCGGTATCCTCAAGCGCCTTACAGGCTAGTGATGATTTAAGTTTTATTCGATTGAGTATTTTTTCTAGTTTTTGGTATTATATAGAATTTTTTCATTCAATCTCTAGGGTCTACAAGAAAATCGTTGAGATCGTCGTCGTGGTTCATTCAGGCTATTTATTTTTTCTTTAAAGAGGACCTTGTATATTTTTCCAGGATCTGATAGGGAAACTGAAACTGAATCTGAATGTTTTTATAAACATTTCCCTATACCGAAAATGCGTCGTTATATAGGTAAGTTTTTTGTTAAAAATTCATAGAGTCGTTGTTCCTCGCACCGCACGAGGCCTTTGATCTTTAAGCACCTCCACCACAAAGCTACAAGTTAAATCGTCCCGCTCGATTCATTTTCATACGTCCATCACCTAACCGAGGTTTTAAGACACCTAAAAGACATTCACTGGATGTTAGAAAATGCGGTTTCTAATTGCGATCACATTAGACGCGGGGAGCAGAGGGAGGGGCTGAATGGCGATTCTGGTGCTCTTCTACCATATGCGTCGATAACGGATTTACTGAGTTACGTTTACATTTCAAAATTAATATTATATTCAATGCCTTAAGAAAAATTTTTTCATAAATGTTTCTATTTAGCTAAATTGCAAAACTTTTTAAACAACGTTCAAATGCTTTTATTAAATTTCTAACTACTAAAAAATTTAGTGTGCGGAAATAAATAAATCTATATTTATTTTTGCTGTTTATTATTTACATGCCTGTTAGCTTAGTGGACGATGTATACAGTGAAATGGTGCTCAAAAACTAAGAGTGATTAGCATAAGGAATATTGAAGAAATGAAATGAATTAAAGAGTGGTCTTCAAAAATGCAATAATATGCAGGATATTGCATTTAAAAAATCAAACCTGTAGCGGAAACTGAAGACCTTCTATACTTGGACATAATTTTGTTGTGTGTAGAACATGCCTCCGAATATTTTTTAACTGGAAGCTTGTTCCCTAAATTACTCAGGAGAGATCATGAATGATAGATGCAGCTATATAATATTTATAATAATATTACTTTAATATTAAAATTCTCAATTCTCTACCTCGTGTAAGATATTGAAATGCTTGCAAAACTTGACAGATCTGTCTAAACTTAGCAAGATTGCATTGGTAAGAGTACCACAGCGTGGTGAAGTGACGATTTGATCGCAAAACAACACCATCTCTTTTGGAACCTTGCAGATAGTCAGTGACACGTTGAATGATGATGAAAAAACTTTTTCCACGTTTAGCTAACTTACTTGTGTTAAACAGAACACAGTTTAGACTAATGAGATGTTTACTGACAGGACATGACTGTCTGAAAAGACACTTATCCCAGACAAACTTTGTATTGAAGAGCGAGAAACAGCTTCTCATATGTTCAACTGATTCTGTGCTGATATTACAGAAGAAAAAATTACTGCGTAAGCTACCAAACTTGGTCAAAAGAATAAAATGTGAAGTAACTCAAACCAAATATTTGTCGAAGACTAAGACTATGGCGTTTATCTCGGACGTCTTTGACAATTATCGAGAAGCAAACTTTTGAGGAATAAAAATTGGGGCAATCGTCTCTAAAGAATTATTACTGATCCTACGCAAATCACTGGGAATATGAACATACAAGTCTATATTCGTATCTGTTGGACATACATATACCTACAAAACTGTGACAATCACAAATATGCGAGATCCATGAAATGCCTTCTTAAGGTTTTACTTTAGAGGCTGTGCAAATTCGAATACTTCATTGAGCGTCGGGAACCTTTACTTCGTCATTAAATTCCAAGAAAAATTAGGATCTTACAATATATTTCTAACGTGAAACATCGTATCATAGTGTTGAGGAATGATAACTTCAAGAGTGTATTTGTTTATAACCAATTATAATGAACGTGATATTACTCAAAGACATTCTGGTAGTATAATTGCGGTGAAAGACATCATCGAAAACTTCAGCCACGTTGGAAGCTTGGTTGTTATTTAACAGGCGTCTGTGTTAGTCGATTTTGGGCAGCTGAATTTAAACGTGGTCGTACCCGGCCGTTTTCGTCAGTACTAATATGTACAAACACATGTAGCGCTACATACATATGTACATATGATATAATAATAATATCAATGCTGCCATTATAATTATTAATTACAAAATTTGAAATAATTAAATTATAATATGGAGAACTTAAGATTCGGACCTTATTACAAAAAGTTTCTCAATTTTCGGAGGTAGTTACACATGCTGACAGTACTCGAGGGTATCGGACAGGTAGGAAGTTAATATATAAATATTTAAGCGGGGTAGTTGTAGTATATGTGAATTCACTTTATCGTTTAAACGACATAAATAATAAATACGGAACTTCAATGTTTATACCTATATTTACGATACCTACGCTAAAATAAAGCATAAATCGACGTACATTAACATGCATTTTTTAAACATCAACCTTTTACTGTTTAAAAATTACGCTCCACGTAAAGCGTTGCATATCAAAACTTTAAACGACCACCGGAGGATATAGGGGCAAATATATTTTAAATTGAGTATTAATAGGAAAGGTTCCATCCGAGAATTCCGAGAATCTAGAAATATTTATTATACCTTTAAATTGAATAGTTTTAAATGTAAGTGTAATTGTATTGGTAAACGCAAAAAAATTTAATTCTTCGTTATGAAGTAAGTTACAAAGTAAATATAAAGGGGTTTAAAGGGATGGAAGTGCACCAAAATTTTGGGAGACACTATTTACGTTTAGGGCCAGGGTTTAGAAACTGTTGCAATTTTAACAAAATTTGCAATATAGTCAAAAGTAATTATCGAAAGTGCACATAGCCATATATCATTGCATAGGTGATTTGAGAGGTTATCAAAATCTTTAATAAACAATACGGCAATCCATTTAAAATAAAAAAGTTGAAGGCAGTTACATTAATTTTGAAGACTCTACATATTTATTTATTTAGGTATTTAGGATACGAACAGGTAAACAAACACACTATAGCACCCATTTGTATGATAAAGAGATGTTAACCTATTTAATAGTTGCTAGTTATAATCTTAACAATATAACTTCTTTTTTCCTTAAAGATATCTTAAATCTACTTATCGTTAGTTATTCTTTAAACAGTTTCTTTTAGTAATTTAATAATAAGATGACAAACAGATCGAGGTCGTTGGCATATCCATTGAAGTTACGAACTATTCTACAAAGAGGTGATCCCAGTGACATATTCGTTCGTCTGTAGGGAATCGCAAACAAAACATGCGATCGGAGTCTACGGAGAGGCACATTAAACCTTACCATAGACAATAGTTCGGAAGCATCCACGATGAAGTTGACGATTTTATAAAGTTGTCAGATCGCAGAGAATTCTGAAGCTGCCAATGACAGAATATTATATCTAATGCACGTCTGATAAGTCATTGTAATTGAAATTTATGTTAAAAGCCAAAAACTAAGAATTTATTCGGCGCAACTTCAAGTCGAGTGTTAGTACGTAAAATACTAAGGATTCCATATTACCCTCGTGAAATTAATCTTACTAAAGATGAAAGCGTAATATAAATTAACCAAGCATTTAGCGCTTGTAAACAACTTGGTATGTTTGATAATGCAATCCAAGCTTGCAAGACTGCCAGATTACAATGAAATTAATATGCAAATAAAACGACAAACTACTATTATGTATAACGCCAGAATGGCAAATCTGTTGATCATGGTTTAATACATTATTGATGTACTGAAAAATTATCGGATCTCAACGTCTTGTGAAACTGATTGTAGCACATTTCTACATAATCTGTAAACCTATTTAAATCTTCTTGTATTCTTGTACAGTCATCGATGAATGAAGCTGCCGAGTGTATTTTTAAATCGTCACCATAAAGCAGCAATTGCTGAGTTTGAAATATTGGGTGGCACTATATACAAAAATTATGAGTAATAGTGGTCTCAAATGGGATCATTCAGGAACACCGAATGCTGCTGTATAACTGACTCTAATCAAGAGTTCATTAAATTTGATTCTATCCACCTACTTTTAAAGAACCAGGTTGTTGAGGTATTATTGTATTTCGAATAGAGCTGAAGACGTATTTGTAAATGGCTGCGCCAAAACCTTTGGCAAATATGCAAAGCAAACTTGTTGGCCTGTAATTGGTTACCTCGCGTGAAAATGCTTAATAATGTAGCTAGCAATGTCGTTTGATTCAGGAACCTTTCGAGCATCTAAAAAAATTACAGTCTCATTCACTTCGGATTCAGTCAAAGTAATTTCGCACAAGCCATTCGGAAACTTGAAATTATAATCTCCAATACCATAATGGGGTGAGCTATTCGCCAGTTGGGCTATGAAAAAATTGATGCTCTGGCCATTTGAAGCTATTTTGTTGCCGTATGACATTACAGATGGAACCTTTATGGTTTTCCTGAAGGAACGATGTTCCAAAGTCCCTTGGCATTGCTGCATATTTCGTTCTAAACACGCAGTATATATCTACTGTAATCGCCTTGTATCATTCTTTTTGAACGCGAGCGCAGTAATTAAAATGTGTTGTAATCATTCAAATTATTATACTTTTTCCATTTTTATAGGATTTCCCTTTTTTATTAACAGTTTTAATTGTAGCTATGAAGAAATATGCGTGAAACCGACTATTTCTGTTTCATTTCGGAATGTGCAATCGCCAGGTGATCGTACAAGTCAACGTTATAATCAATAGAATTATTAGGAAATTTTCTGTTCACCAAATATTTGTCAAATAAGTATTGATATCTGGAGAATTGGCATTTTTAAACCGAAATATTTCCTCGCGAGGTGGTCACAACTCCTTTAAATTATTGATATTTAAATTAAAATCCAAAACAGGATGATGTAAATCTTCAGTAACCAACGGATGTAAAAAATAACAGATATGATTAATATTTAAAGAGTTAATGAAAAGTACATCTAGTCGCTTATTGTTGTTATTGAGAACATTGTGTTGTATAGAACCTCCAAAATTAAAAATATTTACATCCGTTGGTATTAGAGAAAGATTGTTATCCCTGTTATTACCAGTTAACTGAGGAACAACTAAATTGTCTAAATGATTTTGTAAAATGTGCTGATATTCTATATAAGTAGAGGAATTGACTTTTCTCCATCATTGGTAGTTTTTATGCTAAACTCCACCGACACACTAATGGCCCACCCAGTATATAATTCCCTTTAAGGTGTTTGCGATTGAAGTATGTATTAAATTGCCTCCGGTGATGATCTGCGTAAATAGCTGATCCTCAGAAAAATCTGAAGTAGCTCGACGTTTCGAAAAGGTCTTCTGTCATGACTCGCTCCAGAAGAAGGTGAGAGAGACTTCATCGAAACGTCGACCTACTCCAGGTGCTTTTGAGAACCAGCTACTTATGCAGATCAACACTCGGAAGAAATTTAATTCCACGAAACCGGTAGCAGGCTTTTTAAATCAATAAATAATTGTTAGATTGAGACCAATTCTTTCGACCGATCCTTAGGATGTCCTCGCACATACTCAACTTGGATTCTCCTCCATCTACCGCTAAACACGCTAATTACTAAAGTAAGTCATTTATATTCAAGACGTTTTACTATCGTAGATATGTCCAATACTTTGTACGTGTAAAAAAGCCAAACTACTGCAATAAATTGTCATAAAAAATAGTTTAGCAGATTGATAATAGCGTAGTGAATTAATTTGACCTGTGGGTTGTATAGTTTCCCGCAGCAAGATGATCGATTTCGAGCTTTCTGTAAAAAACGGGCTGGAGATCTTAGATTTGCAAGATGTACGAGGTGTAACAGTTTAATTCCTAAAATACCAAGTGTTGAAAATATATAATAATAATAAATATTTGCATTTTTTATGTAGCTTCCTTAACTACAAAGTCTCACAGTTTCTCGTAAATCCGAACGATTTTGTTGGAATAAGTCAATTTGTTTCAATCTTTTCTACTGTGTTCCAATGTGCAAGTGTACAGGCTATGGCAATCTTTTAGAATTTTAGCATTGTGGCTACTGTGTAAATGATGGAAGATCAAATTTTCTAAGTGCTAAGCTATCTTTCAAAAATATTTCTGGATATACAGAACACCCTATATTTTATTAGATTTTCAGTTTCTGCATTTAGAAATAAGCTAATGTAATATGTCCTTTTCTAAGATATTTACGGTTTTGTTTTCAATCACCTAAATATAGGTATATTTATTAGCCTCAAAAAATCTGGAATACAAACACAAATTAACATAATTTTTTATGAGACTAAATAGCGTACTTGGCTCTATTTAGACATGGTATTCAAACGCCTTCGAAATATGCAGGATCTTCGGTATTGAACACTCAATTTTGGCAAATTCAAACACCAAGAACATGACTCCTGCATTTGGACCTCCAAATGGTTTTTGGTTAATCTTTGATTAATATTACAACAGTAAACAAAATATACTAACATTGTTATCTTGCTATCTATCTAACTGTTGATTCCAAAGTGAATTAGATAGAAAAGTGCTAATAAATATGAAGTAAAAGATATTACAAGTATTCCATAGTGCAATAGTTAATGTGCTAAAAAAAGGATAGAACTTCTTTTACAAATAATTAGGCATATGTATTAGTGTGATAGGGGGAATTTTAGCTCCAATTTGATAAATGTTCAGCTGTAGACATCGTTGGTTGGGATAGCGCAGCCTATACGTATTTCATAATAAATGAATTACTTAACTCTTACCTAACTCTTCTTTAATTAATTATTAAATTAAATTGTGAATGAATAATCTAAGATCGTCAATATCCGTATATTTCGTTTATCATTGATATGGTAACTGAACTATGATAACATCAGAAACCAGTTGGAAGTACTTTTCAAATATAAGCCCGCAATAAAGAAGGTGCCCGAACAAGAAATATAAAAATATGCTGTAGGTACTATGTATCAGATGTTAAAAGATAACAGAATTGGAGTACAGCTTATTACAATCAATTTTATGAAATATTTGTAATATTGATGTTTTCGAGCGTAAATAATATCACCCGTGTCACTTTGCGCTTGTAACAGATTAGTATTTCTTTTCACAATTCATTCCACGTTAACAAAATCAATTTTGCTATTTTGAAGTATTTTCCCTCGGTGCAGAGTGAATTAAAATGTCACACCTCGTATATATTTCCATACCTACATTACTGGAACTAATAACAGAAATAGATGTACATGTGAATGTATTTTGTAAACCATATCTCTTCGCTGCGAAAACATTTTTTGCCTACTTCATTTCGTATCTATATTAGTTGCGAAACAAGGCGTCTGCTCGGCTTGAACCCTACACACAGATCTACATATAGGCATACGCTACTTTTTAGGTGTCTAAACGGAGCTATTCCTCACACATAATTCCCTGCTTCTGTTGACTTTAGGCTTTGTTCGTTGACAAGTTTTATCTCTTAGATAGGGCTGTTTCGTTATATGCAATATCGGTGCGGATCGACGTATCCATTACTCAGTCGTGGAGCGCAACGGTCGCATGGGACCTTCGCACAAGCTCAAATCCTGATATATATATACCCTGATTTACAATCCACGAATAGTGAACTGCATATTCGGCTACGTTGGGAGGGAACCTTATTTTACAGGTTCGAGCTTACAGCAACCACCTTCGGCACATACCTATTTTCGGATAGTACTTCTTATAATCAACATTCTTACGGTTCAAACTCTAAAACAAGTACTAAACATTTACGTTTTATATTCACACCGAATTCCGAATTTATAAAGATCTCCGATGTATGGTTACAGGTGTATAAAAATATAGGTGTTATTACACTCTATTAATTGAAAACAAATAAGTAATGCTTTAAAACTATTGTTTTGATTTCTATTTAATCATTGCATGTATAACAATAGTTGGAAGCTATTTTTAGAAAAATCCAGATATTTGAAAAGCGTAGAAAAAAACACTCCTGTCCGTGTCGAAGCATTGCTCAGAGAAGGATTTTGGAGTTTGTGGTGTTGTGGTAAATTTAGTAACCATAATGTTAAAATAGAGTGTCAGTTAGCCCTTTTAATGTATTTCTCTTTAAGTTATCCCAAGTACTTCAGTTTTTATGCAAAGACAACTCAGTAAACACCATCATACGCGATGATTTTAATATTAACTATTTACGTGCTACAGAGAATAGACCCCGTTTAACTGACTTGCTTCTAAGCTATCATGTTAAGATTCCAGTAAAGGAACTGCCACACGTGTTGACCAATTTTAGTAGTGTCAACATCTCTACTGTAAAAAAAGGCAACACAATGAAGATGAATTTTGTTCCTTTAATAAATTTAATGGTGTTGCCCGTTGTTTGTACAGTAGCACTGACTATGCACTGCCATATCAAAATTGTGAAATTATAGCTTTGAAGATGAAGACTCCAACGCAAAGTTATTCGGCGATGATTTCCAATGCCTATATATGTTCTGTAAAAAAATAGGAGAGCTTCCAAGGTAATCAAAGAGAAAAGCAAAGCATTTAGTCATGACAAAGGGATTGTATATTCATCTCAAAAGCAAAAACATAATGAGCATCATTTACCAGCAGCTACGCAGATAAAGGAAAATGGAAATGTAATCCGCAAGAACACTTGCTTTCAATTATATACGAGGAGCTCGTCACATGTAAACTCCACAGTTAATTTTTAGGTAATGTTCCGCCCACGTTAGATATGATATTGGGCGTTGTAAATAATGAAAGAGATGTATATAACCAGACGTACAAATGGTTGTTATCCTTTGTCAGTGAGAGACACAGAAACGTTTGTAGTGGGACTTGATAAAATTATATTGATACTGTGAGGAAAGGTATAATTTATATATTTGGTTTTATTTACAACTTTTTTACTTTAAAATAGACTGAGCCACCATATAATTTTCTTAAGATTCGAGGATTCAAACTTATACACCAATAAGAATAAAGTGTGCTCAAACTCGTTTATATATATTTGTTTCTCGTACTCTTAAACTTATAATTTATAAAAAGTTATTTCAGGGTATGTATAAATAACCTGTTAGATGTTTTATTATTATTGTAATACCAATTATTCCAAACAGCAACCTAGCATTCAAACAGGAGTATGGCAGCGTTTCTTCTATCTCCGTAGACCAATACTTCTATTTAAAGGTGACACAAATAGTACCTGTTGTTTGTATAGATAATAATAATATATCATAATTGTTCGACAAAATAGAGAGATGGATGGAGAAATCATGAAATATTAAAGGAAACATTACATTAAGTCCAGTACTTTATTATATAACATATTTGCTTCATATAACATTGCTCAAAAAATGTTGTTCTAGGAATCGGGATACTTTAATCTCTCACACTACCATATTCATCTTTCGAAATAGTGAGATTGTACTTATTGTGTAAATAGTGGGAAGTTAAAATTGTATGACATATGAATTGATTACCCTGAAAAATATTTTCCGATATACAGAATGATCGGTTAGCAACGAATTTGGTTATTTTACACAAAATTTCTAAAAATATATAGGTTTCATACATGAGATTAAATTGCGTATTTTCCTTCATCTACACATGGTATTGGAACGGTTTCGAAATATAACAAACACCAAAAACGTAATTTTTTTAAATAACGTCAGTCTGTATCAACCTGGCGCGGCGATACAAATAATTAAGATACTTTTAAAGTAATGCCTTATTCCCACTGCAAATTTAACAATCTATGAAGTTGCAGTAGTGTGAACATTAGATAAGAAAGAACGTTTGGGTAGTTAGTTTGAAACTTCATACATTGCTGATTTATCTTAATGTTATTATGCTACAGTGAATGCATGACACACAACTGCGTACAAACAAATTTTGATTAATTCTCAGCCAAAGAATTGACCAAAAAACCTCGGAGGACAGAATGAGCAACTAGCTAGCTAGAATATTTCAGAAAGTTCGAGAAGAAGAGGTTGTGAAGACCTTTTCATGCCTTATGAGTGACTATGAATCACACGTATACCATTTACACCTGCGCCTCCACCAATTACTTCCTCCATATTTTGAATGGAATAACACATTATACGGTAACTTCAAATGAGAAATTCTTTAAAGAAAAGGCCAGTGTATTTTTTTTTGAGAAAAATGTATTTATGAACTAAAAACTAAAAATTTGGTTTATTACGAAACTGACAATAAAATTTGTAAACATGTAGATAGGTGTTGGTAATAACGGCATTTTAAAGTATTTCATTACAACTAGAGTAAACAAACAAAATTTTTCTCCGTGTAGCAGGAAAGTCAGTTTCATTCATGAGAGCGTCATGTCATGAGTGCGATTTGTTTAGCTTCTGAAATATTTCTTTCAGAAAATCGTACCGCATAAACTTTTTTTCTAATCTTCCAACCAATTAAAACCTTAACAGTGTTATTGCTATATTATTAATGAACAGTTTCTCAATATAAACCTTCATAAATTGTTCACCTACTGAAACACTAATTAAGCCAAACAATTTAAAACGTTTGTAATCCAAATGCAAACATCTTCTGCTATTAATCCCACAACCTGTTCTTCCCGCAAATATTTGCATGTTGCTAAATCGCTTCGAAGGTACTATCATTGCCATTTCCATGGTATTTCATCAATGTCTTCGGTGCAAAATCAACTGTCAATAAATACGATTATAGATTTATCGTTTACGTGGAGAAGTTTGCTCCAATTGGCTTTAAGTTATTAGCTGTTACAATATTTATTTAGGATTTTGCACAACATTGCCCTTCTGTAGAATACGTTGATAACCTAATTTCTCGATAAATGCAATTAAGCAATACATTGTATAATATTCGCTTCATTCTTAACATACTAAAAAATCTATACATTATTCTTGTTAGTAACCCGTAATTGTAATGCAATAAAAAATATTACCTGATTGACATGCATTTAACGCATTTGTGTAATTTAAACTACATTTAGATAATTTTTTCAATATAACGATGGTAAACACGTGATATAAACAAAATTTAGTACTAAAATTATTTGTTGTTCTCCTTTGATATAATAGCTGGGATAGTTGTTACCTGGTCGCGAGAGTAGCTTACAAACAGTCAACAGTAATCACCTGTTGCTTTAACGTTAATCATTAGGCTTTTCTATAAGTTTGAAAATACTAATGATAGTAAACTTTATTTGTCGTTAGATGGATAGTTAGATAGGAAATAAATCATATATCCATATATAACGTATTCGCTTGTGCATAAGCGGCAGATAGTTCCTTTCCTGGGCAATTTAGAGTAAAAGTTTTCAAATAAAAAATATTCGAGGACATATACTCAACTATACAGAAGGCTTAGTTTCCACAGCGCAGGATGCAAGTTTGACTCTTTTCAACGTTTTTCAACGGAATTGCCTGTATATTATTACATTTCTGGATACCTTTCTTCAATTCATGAATTTTCGTCAATATTCTCTATTTTAATTTTTGAGATAATTGACGCCATAGATTGACGTTAATGAATATCTTTAAGAAAATAAAAGTTTACGGCACTTTTCCACAACACTCTGTACTTTTTAAACAGAAAACTTATCAACATAGCTTCGTATTCCATTTACTAAAGAAGGACGCATTTTAGGTATAGGAAGATGTTTGCAAAAAATCAAAATCAACTGAGCTACGAACTAGATTTCTATCTTTAGCTTACTAGGTAAAATACATGTGAAGCTTATTGAGTTTTCGCTTTTCACTTCTCCCGTGAGTTTATGACCAAAGAACGTATTACTTATTATCAAGCCATTTATTAAGCAAAAGTCTTGAACCATTATTATTTGTAGTAACTTCTCCGTGTAGTCCAATTGTGTCACCTGTTTCTTCCATCTTTTTGCCGACACGTCAATTCAAGTCTCCTATTATTATCGTTCGTTCTCCACACTCTTCCATTATATCATTAAGTTGCTCCCAGAATTCGTCTTTTTTTTCCGTTCTTCCGTTTTCACTCGGTCCGTGTACGATTATTATTTCTGTCTGTTTGTAGATTTCCATTTCTATTTTTAGTATTCTATCTGATATTTCAGTCCATTTTCCAATATGCTTTGTGTCGTCTTTCTTAATGATGCAGCCAACTCTTTTACAAGCTTTTTCTTCCTGTCCAATTCCATTGTAAGGTAATCTCCCATTTGAATTTGCTCCCCTTTCCTTTCTTTTTAGTCTCTGTAATATCTCTGAATATCCATATGCGGCTTCTTCAAATTCTTATATTAATTTATTCTTTTTTTGTTAAACTTCTAACGCTCCACGTTCCTATTTTCAATTTTTTTCCTTTCGATCTACATTTATTTTTGTTACACTTGTTATTTCTTGTATTCGTTTCCAGTTGTTGTCGTTGCCAGGTCGCTTAACATATCCTCAGGCGTCAAATCTGTAACTGATTTTTCTAGATTTTCTGTAAATTTATTCCATATCATGTATCATAGCCAGTTGCCATGTATCATGGCCAACTGGCTATGATACGTACCAGTTATTATTTGATTATTTATTATGTAAGCCTTCTCCTAGCTTTTCGCCTTTTGTTAATTCAATCTCAATTTTGCTTTTGCATCTTTAGACGTGTCCTTGTTAATATATATTAGTTCTCCACTTATTTGTTTTAGTTTGTGTTAGTTCCTCACTACCTTGCTTACATTACTGTTGCAATTCTAACAGGATGGTGTTCTTTCCTATTTTATGTGACGCTTTAGTATCTACAGTAATTTTTAGCTTTTCCAGTATAAATTTGTTCATTATATATTTGTAATATTGCTCTGATCTCTTTCTAGTAACATTCATGATAATTATTCTTCCCTCTCCTTTCTCTCTCGTTCAATGCTTTCTACTCTGCTCCTTAGACTAATCCAATTTCCTTTTTTATTTCTTCATTTTCTTTCCTTGAACGTTCATAGTCTTTCCATAATTTCTGGTTTTCTGTTTCTAGCAGTCACATTTCTCCTTTCAGTTGCTGTACTTCTTGTAAATATTCTTTCTGTTCTTCCCCCATTTTTGATATCATATTCAAGCTTTTCATCACTATTTTTGGTATCCATAGGCTTGTTCCAATTGTCGGTTTTTGCAGGGCTCGGGAATCAGTTTATAAACCGTATTATGCGTATGCGTTAAGTTTATATGTTTCGCGAACGCTTCCTAAAACCGATTAAATTGCTACAATTTTGAGAATCGGTGAACCACGTCTGTCAGTGAATGTAACAAATCAAAACATGTAATAAAATAAGTGGTTAATTTTTCAAAGAATCAATTTCACTGCCTTCCAACCTGTTGGTAGTAAATTTCTAAAAAGATCCTGCGTAAAACGCTGAACAACAACTTATTATAAATGTTTCAGTTGAGGTTATTGACAAAATATGACACTTGATACATGCTGTGCATGTCAATTCTACAGTATCGGCTCCTTGTCTGGTTCGCCGTTAAGTTAGAACGCAATGATTATCATTCTATGTACGGTTCTTGTTAATTGAAGCGCTTGTTTTATACTGCGCAAATGAGTTACGATAACTGTACGATTGTTCCATTAGTTGGAACAAACCTAATTTTACTTTCACTTTGCAACTGAATTTTGTGACCTATTTTGTCTTCGTTACGGCCCTGTCTTCTTAGTTGTTGGTAGATGTAAATACCGCGAAAAAAACCGGACCCCAGCTACCCCGTCGAAGGTTGGACTCTTATCAATGCTAGCCGTTTTCAAAGTTTATTCAATAAATAGTAAATAATTTATCCTCTCATCACACCGTCTTCTTCTAACGATTCGATTAACTGTTTTACCTTTTATCATACACTTAGGATAAATAACCACGTAAAATAGGATTAATTGAGAGTAGATTCATGCTATACTTACCAGCATCAGACTCTTGGAGAGAAATAACTGCAAGAATATATGCGTGCTTTTCAAACTTAAAATAATAACTAAAGTGTTTGAAAAATTGATAACCGATTACCTTTCACATGAAGTACAGTAACACATGTTGTGTTACTGTACTGAGCCAGTCTTCGCTATTCTGGCATATTATGCAGACGTTAGATACAATCTTCCCGAATTGTGCCTTATTTCTTGAGACCTTATCTGCTATTTTATTATTATTTCTTTATTATCAGCTATCATAATTAATGTTGTAATCTTTAATGTATTTTTCTCTTTTTATAATTTTACCTATTAGCAATGCTGTCTTCCTTTTTGTATTTTGTCTAGGTCTGTTTTTGAGATTTTTTTCGTCGTTAGTGCCCTAAATATAATAAAATAGAAAATAAAAGAAACAACATTTCTAAAGTTTTCCACAAGTTTTGCGAGTAAGAATTAATAAGTTCAAGGTAACATTTTAATTTTTGAAGTTTTAATTATAGTATTTCCCAAAAGCGTTTTAATCTCTTCTACAAAAATATAAAATCACTGATTTCTACTGAATAACATGGATAGTTTTACATAATGCACATGTATATATATATATATATATATATATATATATATATATATATATATATATATATATA